>JBBPOS010000059.1:0-90724 GCA_038091575.1 Leccinum subgranulosum | reverse complement strand
CGTTGAGGGTGCGCGAGGTATCGTCGATTGCCTTTCCCAATATGGTGGGAAGGCGGACACCCATCGTTGCGTGGGCGAAGGAATATTCGTGATAGCCACGGAACGCGGGCCACGGGGGGTTGTTCGGGTCGACCTGAAACGAGGAGATCAATCTCTGGGTAAGTGGTACGAGCGGAGACGAGCACCCTCGAGGGAGTTCTCGGCCATGGGGCCTTGATGTCCTTCTTGTCCGGCAAATGCCCGAGATGAAGGGTGACGCGCGACGGCTGGGCGGACGAAGAGGGTACGCCAGTGGAGATATCGGCGGGAGATGGATCGGGTTTCATGGATGGCTTTGCAGAGTGTGTGTGTTCAGAAGGAGGTGGAGTGAGAGGGAAATAGTCGGAATACATGCAGTAGGTGGAATGGGAGAGAGGGCGGGCAGGTTTTTATCGGGTACGCTGGCGCAACTGGATGGCTATGATGGGGTATCTGAGCTATATATATTGGTTGGAGTAGGCCATATAACGAGACCAGCCTGCTAGAAAAGGCAATAACATTGTATGACATCATTGAGCGAATTGCCAGCTCACATTCAATTTGGTTACGTAACCTTATCTGCGCTCACCATCATGATGCAACGCGGCAGACGCGCACTCGTCTATACACACCGTTTTCTGTCCGCACACTGTCCCAGGCACACATGGTGCGCGAGGTCAAGTTCACTCCCTTCGGTGTCCCCTATCTTCACGAGTTTGAAAACGTCTCCTTCATTCCTCAACGTCCTCGCCATCGCGACCCACATTCACAACCTCAGGCTGCCTCTGCACCTCAACATACCACCTATACAGCATCTCCTTCCCCTGCGTCTTCTACTTCGTCCTTTTGCTACATTGAGAGCCCTCAAATCCCACCACCGCGTATTCCTACCTTCTCTCTCCCATCGTTTTTCAAACGAAAATCTACTCAGCATTTCTCGCTTGATCCTTCGCCTTCTCATCACCAGATACCCTCGAATGACTCTACTAGTGCCAGCTCGAACGTCGCCAAACCGCTTCCAATTCCAATTCCTCACTCCGAGGCTTCCGAAGCTCACGGAATTTATATCCGACTCCCCCTAGAATACAGTCATACACGGATGAGTCGCAAAGAAAGACTAGTCCGCTTGCAGCAAGCCATAAGTGTTGCAGTGCTCGATGCTGGCATGAGCAGCTCTCCCGGCAATAACGCTCATCCCGAGAAGCATTCGGATGACAAGGCAGTGCATGCCAGTGGCAGCCGAGGATATAGAACTACGGATGCTTTGTTCTGCGGAACATTTGGCCAGCTGATGTCTGCATTGGAAGGCGCCGGCTTATCTGCAACACCATGCTCGCAGGAGTCGGGCTTGTCCGGATCATGTGGGTACTCCTTTGCTTCGACGGTAATCGTCTGCTCAAACCTCGAATTTCAAACCCGTCGTAGACACACGTTTAGGTGCTTTGTTTGTAGCACGCGGCAACGGTACCAGCGGTGTGCAATTACGAAAGATCGCGTTGTGGGGTTGATCTTACCTAGTCGATCATACGCTATCACCGATGTGACCTGGATACCCTTACGGCGCCTGCCTAGCCCCTTTTATTATGCATCGTTTGTTACATGGATTCGCTTTCACTATCTAGTATTGTAACCGATCATCGAATGGTTCTTGTGCAACACTCCTATCAAATCTAAAAAAATCTAATCGATCCGATCCGATCCGATCCGGCGTGACTTTCACGACATTGCGGATAATCGTCGACCTCTGGAATGGCTGTCTCCCAAGATTCGCAGAAACACTTGGTCGTACTGGGTGCCGGTGTCATTGGATTAACTATAGCGTACTTGGCTGCAACAGATCCGGATGTCACCTTCAAACTGACTGTCATTGCACGAGACATGCCTCAGGATAGTATGGACTCCCAGGCATGGGCTAGTCCTTTCGCTGTAAGTCGCTCACCCAAAGCGATCACCGCGTCACTCACCAACGTGTCCGGACACAGGGGGCAAATTGGTCACCTATGGCTGCAGGATCCGATCGAAGAGCGCATATTTGGGAACTGGCATCCTTGTGAGGTCCCTGCAGCTGGTCATTCTTTCCGCAATTCGTCCACTAATTCGTCCGAGAAAGCAACAAATTTTGGGATATGATTCCAACTGGATTAGTGAAGGTTGGTGTGTCTCACTCGGTATCCTCTATCAAGGCTCAATGACCCATCTAGAAACTACCATCGAAGATTTATTCAAAGCAGGCTACGGATCCTTCGGAACTGTGGTGGCGTGAACTAGTTCGTGATGTGAGTCGCTGAAAAACCTGACCTTTCGGGAGAAAGCTGAAATATATCTTCTCAGTTTCGCGAGCTCCATCCATCTGAGATACCCGAGCCATACAACTTTGGAATTGGTTTCGACACAATATCAGTGAACCCCCAAGAATACTTACCCTGGCTCAAGTCTGAGCTGTTATCTCGCGGTGTTTCCTTTGAGAAACGGAAAGTGGAAAGCTTGGAAGAGCTGCGGCCACTAGTGGGCCTAACGGGCATTGTAGTGAATGCCACTTCTCTGGGTGCGTATTACAAACGCAAGATCATTTCGTAAGATCATATCTAGTATGACATCCTAGGTTCAAGGTCTATCATTGGTGTGGAAGATACCAGGTTGTACCCAATACGTGGCCAGGCAATCTTGGTACAATCTTCCGAGATTAGTGAATTTCTAGCTGTAGAGGATGGTGCGCACATTTACGAGCTGGGTGACCTGCCGGTTTACTCAACGGATCACCAGACAATCACTCAACACAATTGGCAGAAGGAGAAATAACGTACATCATTCCGCGTTCTGGGATCAAGTACACAAACACCGTGCTTCTGGGAGGGACATATCAGTCTGGAAATTGGGATACCTCTCTTGATATGGACCTGGCTCGGCGTATCTTTGACCGCTGTGCTGAGCTTGCACCTTCACTCAAGGATAGCCAGGTGACGAAGATTTTGAAACATCGAGTAGGACTGAGGCCGGGGAGAGAGGGAGGAGCGAGGGTTGAAGTGGAGACCGTCAAGTTCCCTCTCCATAGCGCGCACGACCTTGTCCCTTGGGACCCGGCAGGTCCACAGGATGGAAGCATGCAAGTGGTGCATGCCTATGGATTTGGGTAGGTCACCCAACTGCACAAAAATATATCAGTGATCAATATTTTCTTTGCTAGCGCTGGAGGTTATCAGACGTCCTGGGGAGCTGCGGCGGAGGTGATGAGCTTGGTCAAAGGTTGTTGTTGTAGTAGATAGAACGCGATCACGTGATCTAAACTTGTTTGTTGTCTCCACACCGAGTGATCACAACAACAACTTCCTGCCACGAGCGTGGCCAACGCTCAATCATGTCCCTCATGGAACTCGGGAAGAATGATATTTCTGAAGAAACTCAGACCTTCAAGGACAGACTTGCAAGTCAAGGTTGGCTAGCTCATCAGATTGCGGCCGACTAAGCTTACCCACACTTGACTTAGACTCGCAAAACGCGGGACTACGGACACAACTCATGAGACGCGAAGCGGAACTTGAAGAGCTGCAGGCAACGCTCAATGAAACAGTCTACAAGGTAGAACGTCTTCCGGTTGGTCGCGCGATGCCCCCGGCTGACACCTTCACAGTTAAGTAAGGAGGCTGAGCGAGCCCTTCAATTGGAGGGCGAGGCTGTCGCCCGATCCTCAGAGCTCAAAACGGAACGGATTTCGTCCCGAAACATCGAGCTGGCCCTGCAGTCTGTTCAAGAGAAGCTCAAAGCCGAGGAACGGGAGAAAAGGGAACTCGAATCGATTCTTGACACGGTTTCATCACACTCTCAAACCACCAGCGCCGAATATCAATCAGTCCAACGCGAGAAGCGCGCCCTCGAATCTCGTGTGCGCGAGTTGGAACACCTTGTACAGACTCACGAGGCGAGGAGCAGTTCGAATGTCCTTCCCAAGAAGGGTAGACCTCGCTCTTCGTCTGTCTCTAGTTTCCGTCTCCCTGGGATAGAACGAGAATTGAACGATGTCAAAGCCCAATTACACTCTAAAGACACGAGTCTCCGGGTGCTGGAACAGAAGCTCGCACAAGCCCAAGACGATTTGGTGAAGGCGGAGAACGCACGTATTTCAGTTGACAAAGCCGGTCAGAAACGCATCTCGGAACTCCTAGCGATGTTGGAGACGAAAGAGGAGGAACTTGACTCTTTCAGATTGACAGATAATACCGGTGAAAGAGAGGAGGAGTTATTAAAGAGGATCGATGAAGACACAGCTAAAATCGCGGCCTTGGAGCAGTTAGCTGCTGAGGGTCAAGCTGCCCGGACAAGTCAGGCTAAGATTCAACAACTACAGAGACAGCTCAAGGCGGAATGCGAGAAGGTGCAACGCTGTGAAGACCTTCAGAGTCGCTTGCTTCGCGAAAAGGAAGATTTGGTCAGACAGTGCGCAGGCGCTCAGCGGGAAATAGAGGAAGGCCATCAGTTACTCAGGGCCCGTGAATGTCAAATCAAAGAGCTGGAAGCTAAGGATGCGTAAGTACTAGTTTCCTTTCGTACTTGGATTTCCTAAGTGAGACCGACGACGAAAACAGCCACCTCCGGGCTGAACTCGATGCTCATGGCCACCTCAACGCACCACCATCGTACGATGCGGGGCAAAGCTCAGGTCGCCTCCCAGGGTTTGCGGACGAATCTGCCCTAGCAGATCACATCCAAACTTTATTGCAAGCGGTTGATCGGTTGCGTGGCGAACGAGATGAACTCAAGCGTGCGCTCGAATTCTCAGAGGTCGAATATCGCATTACTGCAGATGGTTTTCAATCTCGCATTGCGTCCTTGACGAGACAACTGGCGGAGAGTGCGGAAGGTGCTACGACGGATAAACCCCTGACCAACGCTTTCGCGGAGCAGAGAATCAAGCAGTTGACTTCATGCGCAGCCGCTTTCGCAGTGGTAATATCCAACATACAGACCAGCCTGGATCTCTCTGACGATCGCCTGTCTTCCACCTCCGCCGATCTCGCTTCTTTCAATTCCCAGCTACACGATGCACTCGCGGTTATCGATGACCAGAAACGGTTATTGGATACAGACATGCAAGAGCAGGGCGTCCTCCTACACAAACTTGACGCAGCGGCTAAAGAGCTGTCGGATTCAGAAGAGGAACGCGATCGATTACGAAGACAGTTGGCAGATATCGAAGGGCGGGTTGCTTCCGCGATGGAGAATGCTAAAACCTCTGAGACCGCTAGAGAAGAAGCACATAGGAGCTTGCTTTCAACCGAGCTGCGCCTCGCTACCCTTGACAAGGACTACCAGAATGTCGAGTCAGAACGCAACTCCCTTGCCCTTCAAATTACGAATACACAGGTTGATCTCGCACGTGTACAAGACGAACTGGTTGACACTCAAGATCGCTACAATACTCTCCATACTCAGCAACTCTCGGCAATGTCTACATCCGAGGTCGTGCAGACACTCAAGGACCGCATACAGGAACTGGAGGGGTGCCTTTCGCGCCGCTCTGACCAGATAAGCGATTATCAGCACGATATTCGTCGATTGGAGACGAACCTCCAACTCCACGAAGAGCGTCTTGCAGAACTGACATCGGAGCTCGAGCTTCTTGTTTCCCAAAAGGAGGCCATGGTTGAAGACTGTGCGGAGGCGAGACAGGCTAGAGATGATGCTATTGGAAGATCGGAGGCGGTCGAAGAGGAGGTGGAAAGACTTCAGCTGCAGCTGCAGCTGGTGAAGCAAGCACACGAAGCAGAGCTGTCGGCAACGTCCTCAACGATAGCGAACCTAGAGTCTGAGAAGCAACAGTCGACTGCGCGTCTAGCAAACCTACAGGCCGAAAACGCGGGGATCGCCCTCAAACTTGACTGTCTCGATCGTGATCGTCAGCATCTCACGGAGCAGCTGAGTGCCGCCGTTTGTCGGTCACGCTCACTTGAGCTACAGGGGTCAGAGGGGAACGCGGAAATGCAACAAGCCATCATTTCTCTCGCTATCGTTCATCGTGAATACAAGGATTCTACTCGACTACTCCAGAGATCCCATGGACGTGTTACAGTTTTGGAGTCGCAACTAGCTATCCTTGACCAAGAGCTCGAGCAAAAGACCACGCTCGTCGACGCCGCGGAGAAGGAAAGACAATATCTACTTCAGCAAATATCAGACATCTCTCCGGCTACAGAGACATTCCAAGACGATACGACAACATCATTTTTTCGTGTACAGACTGAAGAGCTTTCAAGCACTGGCGCAAACTCACTGCACGAGACGGAACAAGAGCTGGCGGCCGCAAGACAAGTACTCGAAGAAACCAAATCCTACTATGCCGAAGTCGAAGCGGAGCTCCGTCAGCGTATCACTATAATGACTACGACGGAAACAAGACATGCTCGAGATATTGCTGGTCTACAGGATGAGCTGGAACACGTCAGGACCCAGCTGAAAAACTCTTTGGAAAACTTCACCGAGCTGGAGAAACTCCACGACGATGTTATTCAAGAGTTGACTACCGCCAAACAAGTCTTCGAACTTCGGCTTACTGAGACTGACGCACAGCTGCGCTCTTTCGACGTAGAACATCAACGCAGTCTAGCAACTGTGGAATCAAGGTACAGGCACGAGATGGATGTCCTCACTGGTAATCTCGAAGATCGCGAACATGAAGTGGAAGAGCTACGCCAGGAACTTGAGGACATGTTGGAGGCGCATACTCGTACGGAAGGGAAACTTCAGGAGCAGTTGAAATCCTACGAAGCCCGTCATACTCGCATGGACGACCTGGAGGAGGACCTTCGCCGATCCGTTGCCGATATGCGTCAGCGATTGGCACAAGCGGAGACTGAGGCCCTCGCGTTACAGGAAGAACGGCAGTTACTACAAGCGCAGGTTACAGGGCTCCAGGCTGAGATGCAACGCTCAACATCCTTCACCCGGTACCTGGAGAACCAAGTCAGGGAAAGGTAATTGAAGTGTACCACCTCCCAAGTTGACGCTCACTCAGTGTGTTTACAGTGAAGATGCCTGTATGCTACTGAAGGAAACCCTACGGCAGACAGAGTTGGCCCTCGCTGAATCAGAGAAGTCTGGCAAAGCTGCTGAGTTCAACCTTGGTCTGCAAACGACTCAGTATGACAAGGTCGTCGCAGCGCTCCGTCGCGAGATCACATCCCTCCAATCCGGACCCGAATTGCGTTCCGCTCTTGCTGACCTCCAAGAGAAGAACCGGGAGATGGATGACCTGCTTAGGGCAAAATGCCAGGAGATTGAAGAGTACGATGATCGGATCCTCGAGTGAGTCGTCGAACACCCTGTCATCCAATCTATGTGGTAGAGCAAGGTTATCCGCAGGACGCTGAAAGCAAACAAGAAATTGACCAGTAAAGTAGAGTCTTTGACGCGCAAAATACAGTCCTTGCAGGCAAAGCTTTCCTTGATGAAAACCGAACCTCAAGAAACTCCGGCAGAAGTCACACCTCCGAAGGCGTCCTCCTCCCTTATTCCACTTGTTCCCGCTCTCGCAGCGATACCTGCAGGAAATTATGCCGGTTCTTCTCATACTCGAGAGGGATCTGGCCCCTCGCTGACTTCGAGATCCAAGACTCCGGAACCGCGGTTAGTTGCTCTTCCTTCGTCCCACACTCCATGTAGGGCAAGTGATCCTCCTGAGTGTGAGGTTTCAGCTGGGAAGAAGCGCCCTGCACCAGACGACGACGAAAGGGACAGCGTCCCTGCTGAGGGTTATTACCCTACGGATGCAAGCCTCCGGAATGGGCCCACGCCTCGTTTGCGGCGAGCCCATGGGCATCCAGGTGGCTTCACACCGGTGCGCGGAACTGTTACGCGAAAACCCAGTGGACTAGGGTCGCCAGGGTGTCGAGTGAATGTTGGCGTAACGCCTTCTGAAATTATCACGGATGTCACCAACAGTCCGCGGGGTCCACCGGGACAACGCGATGCTCAACTGAAGAAAAGAAGCTGGCTCGGCAAGGTGAAAAATGGGGCTGGTGCGCAACCTTCGAGTTCTCGGTTAGGTGCTTCTAGAGGACAATAACAGGTCTTATAACTACACTGGACATTAGGTCCACATGATTTTCTGTATTTTATCTATGTATTGGCACGCGACGCTGTAAATGCGCAGTGACTTCGGCATTCACCGATGTTAGTACTGGACCGTAACCCTCAATGGCAACGTATGATTCTTTGCACCGCCAGTGCAGAACGCTCGAGTCCCTCTTTGACTCCAAGCTCACTTCCTATGCTCGGCTTGCGTCTGCTATAGCCAGGAGTCAAGACGACGTAGAGTCTGAAGGCTCGAGCGAACGATGGCGAGATGTGCAAGACGAAGTTGAGGACCTGCTCGAGAAGGTGAACAGTGACCACTCTGAATACTCATTTGCTTACTTAGTTCCAAGCTGAGGGAAACTAACGATTCCCTCCTTGCACTCTCGGCGAACCCAGATTCTGTACCATCCCAATCCGTGGCCAGGGCAATCCAGAGGCACCGTGAAGTATACCAGGACTACGCACGCGAATTTCAGCGTACAAAGGTCTCCACAAACGCCTCTTTTCTCCTTCTCAATCTAAACCACGGCATCGCAGGCGAACACGCAGCATGCTCTCGAACAAGCGAACCTGTTGACTGGAGTGCGAAACGATATAGAGTGCGTAGTTCGCTTCGTTGTCCTCATCCCCATGTTTCAACGGTCTGCAGCGCATACAAATCCTCGGCCACCGACTCCTTGCTGGCTGAACGTAGTCGAATCGACAATTCGCATCGAATGACAGACGAAGTTCTAGAGTACGTCGCAGCAGCTTCGTCATCGCGGCATTGTCATACTCATCTTTTCCACAGACAAGCATACGAAACGAGGGCTGAATTCTCTCATCAAAGCAATTCATTAGCGAGCATCAACACACGGATAGCAGGCGTCATCAGTGAGGCTCACCTCCTTGGATTCCGATCCGGCGTCTCACTTTATCGCCGGTCATCCATCATCGTCCTCCTGCTGACTTCTTTGTAGACACAATGCCTGGGGTCAATAACGTGCTGTCCATGATCAAGACTCGAAGAAGACGGGACGCTATTGTCATTGGCGTTATAATCGCCGTATGCCTGATATCACTCCTAAGCTACATGACCCGCTAGTGAAATGGTTATACAGTAATTTATGTAAATTCTCTTTTGTTGTGGTAATCAATCATTTGGGTCATCGGTCGTTGTAGAATAACGTGGTCTCCCTTCTGGAATCTGTGCCAATTGCGTTCCAATCGTCTCACAACGCCCCAGTCGTCCTCTCCCAGGTTTTCTATCCATGTCATCTCAATGGCCCATCCCTTTATTTCGGCAATCGTCTGCACCATTTCCCATGTACGTTCAGCGCACTGCTCAACCGGGTGATAATCAGACTCCACCAAGATCCGAGAGGGAGAGCACGCTTCGATGAGTGCTTGGTGATTCAAAGAACGCCCGTTGATCACCGTGGACAGAGACATGTATACATTCGAATGGCGCCTCTGGATACAGTGAGAGGCTATACTGTCATGTAAAATCGAGTAGAGAGCGAGTACCTCTATCGCTTTCCAAGACTCTACGCTGAGCCCACAACTGTGGAGATCGATGCTGATGCATTCCCACTCTGAACCATGTTTCTGATGCATCCGGTCCAGGAGATCCAGAGAAGCCTGATGGGACTTGACGCTATGGATGCTGACGTTTCTACGAAGCTCGACTGCGAGATCAATCTGGGGCTCGAGGATGGCCAGTTGGTGCTCCAGAGGAACGACAAAGTGAGTTAATTCTCGCGGTGTGGCGGCGTATTCGATAGGGATTCGAGCGGCACGGTCAAGCCCGACCTCCCCTAGCATGGCTTGCGGAAATGAGGAAAGATTTCGACGCAGTTCTGCGAGGACGTCCGGGAGTGGAATGGGATCTGGAAGGTGATGAAGCAGTTTCTCGAACGTCTCCTGATGCTTGCCAAAGGGCGAAAAGAGTCGTCGATAGTGTTCCTCTTTCGTGACACCGGGCGTGACCGATATCCAGTGGGAGAACCAGGGATGATAGCCTGCCCCCGGTTTTGACATGTGGTCAGAGAAAGGCAAGCAGAAGAGCACGCAGTTGCTGACCAAAACATGGGACTACCTTGTCCGGATATGCGTCGACCAAGTCTCGTACGAGAGACTGGTCAGACGATCGTGAAGACATGGCACATATCGTGATTACGAGGTTGTCCATTGCCTGTGTTGTGATGACCGAGTCTGTGGGATGACAATGCACGTCGACGATGTGTCGCAAGACATCAGGTGGTGGTAGCGACATGAATGTAGTAATTTACGTGATTGCTGTCATGTTTGGTATTGCTCGAACGCTCATCAGAGCACGGCGCAGATTGACCAGCAACTTTTCGACAAACATGTTAGACTTATCTCCACCCATCCATCGGTGGATGAAGGATTCACTCGACCGCGATGCGTTCCGTAAATCGCTCCAGGTGCTCGGTGTGCGGGTGCCAGCTCATAAAACGACGGCCATAATGAGATCCGAGTTCGTGAAGAGGTGTGTCGCTCTCGTGATCATCGGGTGTCATCTATGCAGCATGCTACCTCCATTTTCCAGCTACATCATAGATTTTCCAAGGATCAAGAGTGTTATTTGGGATTCTTCTGGGGAACAGGGCTGCAGAGTAATTTTGCTGAAGGTCGAGGAAGAAGGTGCGAGGGCAAGCCAGCCCACAGACCTCCGCTGATCCACTCCCCTGCAAGTTAGCTGCTTTGAGCCCAGCCGCACGCTCATTCTTGCAGGAACAATGCGTTGACTTGGTGCAGCACAAGATTGATCTAGATTATACCTACTGGACGGCAGGTATGGAGAAATGGTTCATCTCGTATTTCCAACCCACACCCTTCCGCTCGTAGATGATGTCATAAACTCCATACTCCCCGAGGCGCTCTGCAATGGCTCGCCGTCGGGCTTCTCCGTCACCGGACACGTTGGTGCGCGCGTTTAATGCACACACTCTTCATACAAGCATTAACCAATTGTCACCAGCGCACATGAACCTCAATCAAGAATACTTGCCCTACAAGCACATAATAGGGCAGATTATCTTGGATGCAAGTCACCACCGATATAGTCCAATCTCAAACTAATGAAAGATTCAGAAAAACCCCGCAATAAGGACGGTCGTCAACAAGTTAGACAACATTGACACCAAATTCCGCTTTTTTAAAATGGAGATACTTGCCGGAGAACCCGATTTCGTTGTTGAACATGTGACTTTCTTCTGCTTGGTCAATTTATAGATATGATTTTGATGGAATTCTTTTGAACAGCATGAGTCGGACTGTCGGTTTACATTTGATTTTTCCAAAGTTTACTGGAATTCTCGACTGCACACCGAGCACGATCGTCTGGTACAGCAGTTTAAGCCGGAGGATGTTGTTGCCGACGTGTTCGCTGGCGTCGGCCCTTTTGCCATCCCGGCTGCAAAGAAAGGCTGTGCTGTCCTCGCAAACGACCTGAACCCGGAGAGTGCGCATTGGTTAGCGAAGAATATAACTACCAATCACGTATGTCACCGACCCATGAGAAGCGTCAGATATTTACAGCAGTCCAGGTATCCGATCTAGTCCGTTCTAGCTGCGAAGATGGTCGTGACTTTATCCGAAACGCCGTGTCTCGAGTTCTGGAGAATCCGTTTCCTGCATACTGTGGTCCGAAGCTAAGCAGGACGCAGGAGAGGCAACAAAAGCGTCAGCGAGGGAAGGAATCAAGTGACGCTCACTCGATTGAAGCGTCTGCTGTGCCAATTTCATCTCCACGGAATAAAATCACACACTTCGTCATGAATTTGCCGGACTCTGCACTGGAATTTCTGGACGCATTCCGAGGTATCTTAACTCCGTGTGAGCATGAAAGGCTATTCGACGGAGTTTATGCGACCATGCCGATGGTGCATTGCTATTGCTTCACTCGCGAGTTGGACCCAGACTTTGCTGAGGCGGACATCAGGCAGGTAGGTGTACATGCAGCTGGCTGCGTGTATATGGGGTGACATGGGCTATTTTGCTAGCGGGCCGAAGCCAAGATTGGAACCCAGTTGGAAAGCGAGGTCACGGTTCACAAGGTGCGATCGGTTGCTCCAAACAAGGACATGTACTGTTTCAGCTTCCGGCTCCCTGTCGAGGTTGCGCTTGCGCGATAACTGGCTTGTCCAGTTCGCACCGCTGTTAGTAGGGACGGTAGTAAAATGGACAGCGTTAGTAACTCGGATAAGGATAAGTTTGATTGCCTGATGCTTAGATAATCGACATTTATGCCCGCACTGGCCGTCGCGCTAGAGGACAAAACGACTCTGCCTCTGCCAGTAGACCATCCGAGCAGACCTCCCCAGTGGAACTGCACAACTACCCTTATTCCGAACGATATATATACCCTTAGACACACCCCGGACTAATTTCATAGACTTTCCCCCCCGTCATGTCACTGTTGTCTTCCATTCACTGCGACGCACAAGAAAAACCTCCAACCCTCACTGGGTCTGCCTTCAAGACCGTTCGGAATGCGGTGGCAGCCCCCGAGAACGAGCTCAAGCGTTGGAGGCGTGTCTTTGACGCCAATGCAAAAGTCGTGGTCAACGGTGAAAAGTACGTCATGTAGTCAAGTGCGCACTAAGCTCGCTGACATGTCGGCGATACCAGGTTCCTCGACACCGAAAGCTTTGTCAATGCCATTGCACCGAGAGGGGACTTGTCAAAAATAGGTCGTGCGCAATTCGCGATGTTGTTCCGCGTCGCCGACGCCTCGAAACGGGGCTTGGTCTCGTGGGAAGACTTCACAGTCTTCGAGACGCTTCTAAAACGTCCCGACGCTGATTATTGGATAGCTTTTCGGTACTTCGACGTGTGAGTCGCAGTGAAATAGCACCGTGTAACTCTAAGCATCACATTTATTTTTGCTTCACAAAAGGGATAATTCTGGGACGATCACTTTTGAAAAGTTCAAAGAAGTGTTCACTGCCAATGTCGCCTCGTCTGCTATCCCTTTTGATTTCAACTGGTCAGTCGGCCGTCTTTGCATGAGAAGGCAGGATTAACATGCGTGTCGCAGTGATTGGGTCAAGTTATACCTAGGGAAGAAAAACGGAATGCACGTGGTCGGATGTGAGTAGCCATCTCATCCTCGTTTTCTCCCGTTGAATGTAGCCCTCTACAGATAATGAGTTTACTCAACTTATGAAAGGGCTCCAGGGAGAGCGCCTCCGTCAAGCCTTCAAATATCTAGACGCAGACCAGGATGGTTTCATTAAGCCAGATCAGTTCAAGCAAATTATTCTCGTACGTGGACCCAACATAATGTCACCGATTGCACATGAAGCCCATATCATGATTAGGAACTCATGGGGCACAAGCTATCGGATTCGGTGGTGGAGCGCTTGCCGACGCTATGCACTCTTACTCAAGGGGGACGCATATCATATTCCGAGGTGGTGGCATTCCACAATATCGTCAGAGGTCTGTATCATCGGTACATTATTGTCAAAAGCACTAACGTCGACGAATGCAATCTCAGAAATGGACATGGTCGAACGGTACGTGATCAAATTCGTGTGAAAGAAAGGCAGGTATATATGATGAATTTTTATGGCAGTATCCTACGCGAGGCGACTGCGAAGACCAAGGATGGACGAATAGATCAGTCTGACTTCCTCAACCACGCCGCTGCCAGCTCACGCTATTCCCTCTTCACACCCATGGAAGCCTCCATTATCTTCCATTTTGCCGGACGGGGTGACGGCGACAAGAGACTTGCATTGGTTGACTTTGCGCAGTTATTGGATCCTCGCTGGAGGGCCCCACATGAAGAGTCAGAAGCCAAGCCTACGACTGCTCAGGGCTCTTTCTTGAATGGACTCTTGCAGTCTACGTATAATTTCGTTCAAGGAGGTCAGCCTTCCATCGGAGAGCACCTGTGAATGTCGCTAACTAGGCTACAGGATTCGCTGGAGCATTCGGTGCAACTATTGTGTATCCAATTGACATGGGTAAGCCTATCTGGTCAGGAAGCTACAATTGGATGTGCTAACATGTGTACCTATAGTGAAGGTTGGTTCCGTACCAGTTTTCTGTTGTGATGACTGTTGATTTGGAGTTGTGTTTGTTAGACTCGGTGAGACTTTTGACGCTTGTTAACCACTTCTATTGATAATTTTTGGAATCAAGTATGCAGAATCAACGGAGCACAGTCGTCGGTCAAATGCTGTACAAGAATAGTCTGGATTGTGCACAGAGAATTCTTCGTAATGAAGGATTCCTTGGATTCTATCGTGGCCTTGGCCCTCAGTTGATTGTACGGTTGTTCACACCACAATCATGGATACAACTGACACTGACGATAGGGTGTTGCCCCGGAGAAAGCCATCAAACTGACCGTTAACGACCTCGTACGTAGGCGTGCGATGGACCCTGAAACTGGCCGAATCAAATTAGGGTGGGAGATAATCGCAGGTGGTACCGCAGGTGGTTGCCAAGTTGTATGTGCTGAGCTTACTTTCCAAGACTCCTCTGACCCCAGCAGGTCTTCACTAATCCCCTGGAAATTGTGTATGGCTGTGCAATCAGTCCTCTCGATGATGCTTAATACGTTGTCCAGGAAAATCCGGTTACAGGTTCAAGGTGAAGCTGCCAAGTTGGAGGGTGCTGCCCCAAAAGGCGCTGTGCACATCGTTCGACAATTGGGACTTATGGGCTTATACCGAGGGGCAAGCGCTTGCTTGCTCCGTGATATCCCGTTTTCTGCAGTTTACTTCCCTGCCTACTCACATCTCAAGAAAGATGTTTTCCAAGAGGGTTACAACGGAAAACAACTCAACTTCTTTGAGACGCTTAGTGCAGCTGCCATCGCGTGAGCCTTTGTGCGGAATCACATGGTCATCTCAATCTGAAAGTGTCTTCACAGGGGTATGCCAGCAGCTTACCTGACGACTCCAGCAGGTCAGTTTAATGCACGATCTTTTGAGTTTTGCTGACAGACAGGTAGATGTTGTGAAGACTCGTCTTCAAGTTGAGGCTCGTCAAGGCCAATCTCACTACAAGGGTTTAACAGATGCATTCGTGCACATATGTGAGCTCGGTACACATCCGCTTGAACTAAACTTGCCTGACTACTGTTCAGATCGAGAAGAGGGTTTCAGAGCACTATTCAAGGGTGGTCCAGCACGCGTCCTCCGGAGTAGTCCTCAGTTCGGCTTCACACTAGTTGCATACGAGTATTTGCACAAGGTACGTGAATCTTTCACCTCTAGAGACTTGCGGTCACTGAAGAACTTTTACTTGCAGTTCTTACCGGTACGTATACTACGGAGAGAATATCGTGATGCTGACACTCCTTTGCGCGTACAGTATCCATGGGAAGATAAACCACCTCAAGTGCAGACCGCACTTACCTCACGGCAAGAAGAGATGTCAAGGATCCGTGCACGGAATGCCTTGAAAATTCTGCTTGATGTTCATGGCGATTTTGGGCGCCGTGCTGCTAACTTCACTCCTCTCGTTCGCCCTCCGTCATCTAGCTTGGCCTGATCTATAGCAGGCATAATCTCCGCCTCGTTTATGCTATTCTCTTAAGCTTATTCGCTATCCTAATGATGTAACCGTGAAGACAGTGGTCCTTAGAGATTGCATCAGTTGATTTTGCCTGGTAAATTTGTAGATGCGTTAGATACTTACTATTTAAGGGATGGACCACATCTTGACATCGCTCCTTCATCTGAAATTTTGCATTTGTTCCCAACTACTTACATGCCTCTGCGTGATATCCACGACGCAGCATCCCTCAGTAATGCATCGGAGCGATTCCTCGTCCTCTTCTCTTCCAGACTTCCGGAAAGTAATTTGCTGTGGTGCCCCGTGCGTTACTAATCGTTGGCATGGTTTCTCCGACTTGGCAGGCTAAGACGAGCATCTTTAGGACTGTGTTGCTGTGGAAGATCTGATCAGAAACACGTTCAGCTCAGAGAATGGGCTGTCCGCCGCTTTGGTTTATGTTGGGCAGAGATCAGAGTAAGTCTTGATCTTGGGAAGTCTTTGTATGTTTCAACGGTAAAGACAGATGGAAGGCACACGACAACGTCTTCCGAAACGAACCATGGAAAGTTACCGCTATTCCGACCATTATCAAGCTGAACGAAGTAGGTCTCCCCAAATCTGTCCTGTGGGTAGCATTCCGTGGTAACGTCTTAACGCTTCAGGCAGGAGAAGAGATCGGACGGCTGGTCGATGGACAGAACTCGATTTCAGAAGAGCTTTCCTCGTTTATTCAGTAGCCGCATGGGACTCCATGTTGTCCATTCCATCCTGTGTTCGCTGGATCTGAAGTTTACGCATAAATTTTCTGCCAGGAGCGGCGGCCACGAGTTGGCAGTTAGCTACATAGGTTTCCGAGATCCGAGGGAAGCGGACCAACTCTATGGCCGCACCCGCCACAATTTATTACTTGGCGCTGCCATAACAACGGTGGGCCAAACCATCTTGATCAGACCAGGCTCCACAGCTGCCATGCGATCTTTTTTGCGATCTTTACTGAAAGAAAAAGAAAAAGAAAAACAGCACAGCCACTCAGGCGTCCTGTGTGTGATTATCAGGTATGATCATCCTTCATTAATACCATTGCTGTAATTTTTAGAAACTAATAAAATGTTGGTCAAGTGAGATCTGAGCGGTGTTGCTCGTTGAGCCGAGTTGCTCTCCGTGCGGTGCGAGAGCTCCAAGTCGGTGTCAGGATCCACCCTGTGGTCATCACAATAATCCTGTCAAGGATGGCATGGCCTGCTCGTAGCCATCCTCTGTATCATCCATCTACCGGCTACTATGCTGACTTCCAGAGGAACTTTCAGCAAAGTACGGCGTTGGATAAAAGATGGATGTGAAGATCTAAGTTTGCCCAGTTGTGCTCGTATTCGTCGCCCTTGCAAACTTACCTATTCCTCATCATGCCCGTCGCCACACACTGTTCTACATCCGGTATCCGCGTTTGCGAACACCATTCTGCTCAAGCCTTCCTCTCCGTCGCTTACCCAGCACTTCGCGAAAATGAGCGTTCTTCCAACATCATCCTGGCACATGCGCTCAAGAAGATTAGTGTTGAAGAAGCATTGACGGGCTCCCAGTTTGTTACGCAGTCTGAGGTGGTGCTCGACACACCGTCAAGTGACGAAATCGGCGACTCGCTATGGTTGACCGCTTGGTCAACGTCCCCACAGGGCACTCCAGAACTCCAGCTTGTTTTGGCTTGTCATCGTGCAGGTCAACACGAATTGCCTGTCTTTCTATGGGCGACGCAGCGCGGGATGGTATCTTCGCATCAATGGTTGATGCCGCGGGTCAAAGCCCTCGCCGATCGCCTAGTGTTATGCGTGCCCCCGACGCGAGTCTTCTCCATCTTTGGAACGACTCCCATTGTGAAGACCTTTAGCAAGTACTGGACAGGCCTTACCGGTTTCGAGGTCGAACCCCAACCATTCTACTCCGCATACCTCACCTATTGCACCAAAGAAACAATCACCGACCCAAAGACCATCCTACCGTTTGAACATATCATCCGACGTGGAACGATGTTCGATATCGAAGACATTTCCAGGCTGTGCAAGTGTTTCGCCGATGATTCGGTATGTGGTGATCGTATGTCTTGCCGTGTGCTGTCGATACTAATGATGCAATCCTTCTTAGATATATTTCCCACTGACAATCGACCTTGCGCGTGCGGAAGCATACGAGCTCGTATCGAAAGGTCAAATCTGGGTGTACGAAGTATCTGGTGCGATCGCAGCCATCTGCGCTGTCACGCGGTCGTCGATGAAGGTCTCGGCAATAACAAAAGTGTACACTTGTCCAGGATGGCGACGTCGAGGTTTTGCTGAGCATTTAGTCCGCTACGTCACAAGCCGGTAAGCACATCCAGTTACATTATTACCACCCTTCTTGTTCCTAAAGCACTCGAACAGACTTCTAGCCTGCGGAAAAGAAAGCGTAGTCTTGTACGTCGGTCATGACAATAATGCGCGTCGTGTCTATCATCGCGTCGGATTTGTCGGGCTTTCTGGAAATATCGAGGAACGACCCGAGGACGTGGAGGACGCACTGGAACTTGGATTCATTGGCACAGAACGTGGACACTGGTGAAACCTGGTGGTTGGTTCATAGCCGATTCCTTTTTGCATTCTTTCTGTTTTGTTTTGTTTTTTGAGTTAATTGTCCTATCATGGAGTTATGGAAACTCTACTTATGGGGACATTCTACCTAAGCTAGGGTCCCTGCCCCTTCTGCAACTTCGGTTGCGCGAATGCCCTGAGGTGGGCATGACCCACTCGGTTCGCCGTTCCGTCGGCCGTTTTAGACCCCCGTTGCAGTGCTCTTTTGATACAAAACGATGGTATGTATACATACCACTACTCACGTTCTCGTCAGTCCGCCCATACATATTAATATTGTAGAAAGTCGACAATCCCATAGAACTATACATTTCTTCTAAATTGTAATGACATTCCGCACAACAGCCTAAGCAACTTCGACGGCCCCGCGGCGAGCAAAGTCGCCGGACTTGCCGCCACTTTTGTGTGACACAAAGATATCGCCTATCATCATCTCTTTGCCTGCAACCGCCTTCAACATATCCCATACTGTGAGTAATCCGACGGATACAGCAGTCAATGCTTCCATTTCAACCCCAGTTTTTCCCTCGCATGAAACCGTAGCTGTACATCGGATCCTGTGTGGTAGTGCGTCGGAATGGTGGCCTCGACCCTGTTGGACTATCTCGGGGGTCAGCGTCACTGAGATGTTGGACAGCTGTAAAGGATGGCACAATGGGATCAGTTCTGCTGTCCGTTTGCATCCCATTATGGCTGCAAGCTGCGCCACGGTGAGAGTATCACCCTTGCGTGTGGACTTCGTTCGTAGTTTATCCACGGACTCCGATGGGGTGGTATCGGAGGGAGAGGGAGCTCCGGTAACCAGTTCGTAAGCGATTTTAGGGATGTAGATAAAGCCTGTCGCTGTAGCAGTGCGCTTAGTCGAATCTTTATTTCCAACGTCCACCATGGATGGGCGACCGGCGGAATTCAAATGGGTTAGTCTGGGCGTCGAATGAGCTGACTCGGAGCGACTCTGCCAGCGTCTTTCAACTCGAGTTCGGGAGTTAGTCGAAGTGGGGACCAGATTCCCGAACAAAAGGCCCGGAGAGGGATATATCAATGATTGCTGTGATCCTGCGTAAATACGGGCGTTGATCAGGAGAGATGATGCTAACTATATCCCTACGGATTCTCGGAAGAAAAGTCGCTAACCTCCAATCAGAATCATCGGTCGATTAGTTACAACATCAATATCCTCCATCCCTGCATGTTTCTCTTTCTTCCCAGAAACAGCAGATCCAATGATCTGGAGAAGGTCTTCATCTGTTGCACCGTTTCGAACTGCGTCGCGAAGGGAGATTTCCTTGGCATCGAACAAACAAACCTGATGATTACTCATTCAACAAGGTACTTTATTGTGCGTGGAGAGAGACTCGCCTTTATTTGACCATCTGCAGTAAGTCGCAGACGATTGCAAGACGAACAAAAGTGGTCAGACATGCTGCTGATGAAACCAACGTTTCCCGTGTATGTCGGTATTTGCCAAGAACGAGCGGTATCATTGAGCTCATCAGGTGCGCGTGCAATCGTAGGATGCCTCTGTTTGATTGTGTCCAGCAACTCTGCGGACGGCACCATTTTAGCTTGATCCCACTTGTTACCTTGCAGATTGAGCGTGAGAATCTGATAAGAGAGTGGAAAACTACCCGATGTTACCTGTGAAAGGCATAAATTCGATGAAGCGCACGGAGAGCTTTTTATACTTGGTGAGCTCGACAAAGTCTAGGACCTCTGAATCGTTGAGTCCTTTGACGACGACGACGTTTAGTTTGACGGATTTCAGGTTAGGGAAGGATAATGCCTCATTCAAAGACTGCAAGACGGCATCGTGACCAGGTCGGCGTGTCATGATTTCAAACTTGAAGGGGTCTAGCGTGTCAAGGCTGGAAGACTTGAGTCCTGCAATTGGATCGAGGAGAGGCTAGGAGGCAGACCTCAGGTTGAGGTGAGTGAGACCCTTGCTCACTAAATCAGACAATCGACGACGCAGCGCGAGACCGTTACTGGTCATTGCGATCGAGTCGAGACCATACGGGCGCAGATCATTAAGTCGTGCTGAAGTCAACGTTTCAAGGCGGCTGATATCAAACGAGGGAACAAAGTTACCTATGATACTGTCGAGACCCTTTCTGACTGTAGGCTCTCCACCAGTTAAACGGATCTTACGGACTCCGCTTCTAACGAAAAGAGAGGCGAGACGGATGATTTCGTCGTCCGTGAGAATGTGTGCCTTTGGAGACAGCGGCACGCCGTCGGTGGGCATGCAGTAGAAGCCTGATAAAGAGATGAAATCCGTGTCTGAAGTGACGCAGAAGGGACATACATCTCAAGTTGCATCGTTCAGTCAGCGATATGCGAAGGTAATTGTGTTTGCGATTGAAGGAGTCGACCAGAGCTGGTGAGAGGGGTGTCTGGGTGTCGATGTGGGCAATCCTGTCCTGAAGTGTACGTTTGAATGGGTGTATGGAGTAGTAAATGAGCATACCTGTACCCTGCTTCGAATGCTGGAGAGTGAACGCTGAAGGATGCGATTCATGATCAAGGGAACTTGCTTCAAGCTATGATGTAATTTAATCACATATGTGTAACGCATCCGTGACAGATTTTGTGACATATCTCGGACGCGTCACATTGCCTGATCACTGACGCGTCTCCGAGTCCCCCAACCAGCAGCGATGGCAAGTACACCATCTCCTCCTTCGTTCCCATAAATTTCGTCTCACGTAGACACAGTCCATCATGCAATATAACGGTGGCTCCGTGATAGCCATGGCGGGCAAGGATTGTGTCGCCATCGCATCCGACCTTCGGTTTGGTACCGAGTCGTTGGGCATTTCATCCGACTTCAAGAGGGTAATCGTCCAAGACTTGTCTGTGTTCCCTTCTATTCTCACCATTCTCCAGGTCTTTCCTGTCACAGACAGATTGTGTGTCGGTCTCGCCGGGTTGGCCACCGACGTCACCACTCTGTAAGTCACCCGTCTGACTCGTAACGTCTCGATCTCAGCATCCTAGACACGAGCGCTTCCGTTACCGCGTCAACATGTACACCATCAAAGAAGAACGAGAGATCCAACCAGAGACGTTCACCCACATGGTGTCCTCCACCTTGTATGAGAGTCGATTTGGACCATACTTTATCGAACCTGTCGTCGCCGGTCTTTCGAAGACCCCTTCGGGCGCATACAAGCCATTCATTGCCTCGACCGATCTCATAGGTTGCATAAATTTGGCCAAAGATTTCGTCGTCGCCGGCGTCGCCAGCTCAAAATTATTCGGTGTTGCAGAGGGTCTTTGGGAGCCTGACTTAGAACCCGAGGATCTCTTCGAGACCATCTCGCAAACCTTGTTAAACGCAGTCGATCGAGACGCGTTTTCGGGCTGGGGTGCAGTTGTACATGTCATGTGAGCCATTTGCCACTCCAGATTATTATCTCTTGCCTGACCCTCCTTTTCAGTACAAAGGATCAGGTCATAACACGTACCCTCAAGGGAAGAATGGACTGAGCTGTTTTTGTAGTACTTTTGTCGTAAATGGGTGACTGGCCTTGCGTCATTACAAATATCCCCGATCTATGACCGCGTAGAGTGGGAGACATTTCGATCACCTTTCCGATCACATTGATCGAGTGCAAGAAGGTAAGGATTGCGAGTCTTGTCTGGTTACCAGGCGTATGCACAATAGATCTAGAGCAGTGTCGACCAGATGGCCTCGAGGACGATAGATGCGATTCTGACGGACTTGCACCTCCGAACGCCCACTTTCCCCCTCAGTTTTACAGAGGCTCTTGGTACCAGCGATGCTATGGGAGTTCGCGTAGGCCTGCCCGCGTCGAATGCTCGGACCCGTCCTGATGTCACCGCCGTCATCCTCAACTGGTCTCGGTTGGATAACGTGATCCGCATTGCATCCCTCCTTTGTGGCCCGTGGTTAGATGACACCATCGCGGAAGTGTGTGTTTGGAATAACAGCCCCCTGAAGCTTTCGAAAGAGGTGGATCCACTAGCTATCTCTACTTGACAAGTTGTGGCTGACACCACGCTTAGATCTTCTCTAGCGCTGGCTGTAACACACGGAAGCTCAGGATAGAAAACTCTCCGGAAAATTTGTATTTTTTGGCTCGATTCCTTGCGTGCACAAAGGCATCGACACCATACTGTTTTGTTCAGGTACGAAGTTTATGATCCAGGCTTACCCAGTTTGCCAACCAATCCTGGTTGCCGAGTGCAGGATGACGACTACATCGTCTTCCCCGAACTCATAAAGACGCTTCGCTGTCGAATAGAAGAGTCCTCGCAGAGCGGAATATTTCTCTTGCCACCCCACGAGCATCTGTCCAGTCGGCTGCGCACAACGGTCACGTCAAATGGTATCCACACGGGCTTTGCTTGGCTAGGTCATGGTGCCATGCTTCATCGACAACGCATCCTCGACTTTGTCTTTCTCTTGCAGGATGAATCCCTTGGCATCACAGAGGAACAAATGAAAATGGCAGACAATTACTTCACCGTCTTGAACAACGAAGTACCAGAAATCTAGTTCGATCAAGGAATAGAGCTCGGAGGTGGTCAGCCATTTACCGTCGGTCACGAGGGCAACGAACGGAACCGAGTGCACATAGTGAGTTCCACTCTCTCGAGTAACTCATGTCACTTTCTATACGATGCAGGAAAACGCATGTTGTTTCCTGGATGGTATCATAGCGCGTCCAATGGCCAGCGTTGCTCCAACGGGTGACCTAGATTTCGTAAAGAAGGATGATCATGCTCCCAATTCAGATAATTACTCCCTAAACCGCGCCGCTGCCCTCGGTACACCTTACCTGCTAGAAACCAACATCAAACTGCTTCCCGACGACAATCTCCCCAATTGCCTAGCTGCGGTAGACATGTTCGGGAACGAAGAAAGGCGTGTCAGGGCGATGGGAGAGAATGCTGTGATGCATTACCAAGAGCATCCCCTGACTTGTGCTTTGGACGGGAATACCGAGACTGCGTTCCTTAGTCCTTATAGTGAGTCGAAGGGTCGACCATACCTTGATCGGTTTCTGAACGGTAGCCACAGATGCAAAACAAGGCGATTACGTTCTCATCGACGCGTTGTCGGCGTTCGAATACAACCATTCCGTTGTCGAGATGGTTTTCCTGGTGGCTCCAAACAACGAGCAAATCCTCCATAAAGCAAAATACGAGTGCCCTTTGGATGGAAAACACTGGGTAAGCATTGCAATTTTACAAAAGGTGACGCTGGGGTGACTCAGCGGAACGTAGCTAGTATCACCATACCCACCTATGTCCCGATGCACGGCGGTGGTAGCAAGGCCGACACAAGAACGAGAAAATAAGTTGTTGGAGTGCAGTGTCCGAATGGCAGGGTGCCACGCTCGGTTCTTCAGAGCCACAACTGGAGCAGATGTTTCTCTTCCATGGGTAATATACGAGGTGTGGGTGAGATCTCTGCAACAAAATGCGTAGAGAAAAAAATATGTTTTTACCCCATGCCGATAAATCGATGTTCCGATCAAGGTCCAAACCTACATCATCGCTTTAGGGTTAGTAAACTCCGCTTCTTCAAGACGCCGCCCTTATCCCATTAGTTTCATACCGTATACGACCGCAATACGGGTTCGACGATGTTCCACCTGGCGGCCAAGAATGCATTTAAACCTGACGTTGCGTTTCGAGGAGCGCAACGCAGTATTTCCGTTCAGGTAGCGCACATGCATTCTCAAGGCTATCATACTCAGAACATGCGGCAGACGCTGCTCCATGGGTCGCCAGATGCTCGCAGGGCGGGTGAAATTGAAATACAACAACACTCAAGACTTGTTGCGAGAGGGAAATACGTCCATGGGTTCGAAGGTAGGGATTCTTTATGTGCATGAAACCGATACCTCTGATGGCTGGGTAGTCCATCGAGTGAAACCCGAATCGATTGATGAGTATAAATTTGCTGCGTGCGCGGTTTTCTAGAGGTTCGGAACACTGTATTCACGTTGTTCCATAGTGAAAAGTACTATGGAGGGATCAAGGATGACCCACGATTACACGTCAAGCTGACGGGTAGTTGGGAGACCTTGGTCGGTAACCAAGACACGTTCAGTGCGTGTGTCCCATTCCATGACATTGCGGAAGTTAATTCATTCTTATTACTTGAACCTCAGTTCATATACTGGAGTACGAGAACTATGCTGGCTACGACAAGACAATGGAGCTCATCAAAAGCTCTGAGGTGGTTTCCCCCTGTCTTCATTCCGCTCGTGCATAGTACTTATTTCCAATTTCCCTCCAGCACGCTGGATCCTATAAGGCGCTTCTACCCCACGTAACCTCTCGTTCTACACAGCTTGCTCAAGAATTTGCATTCTTCCCGACTGCGCCTCCACGTGCTCATGGTGGTGTATTTGAACTCCGGAGTTACCAGTTGAAACCCGGCACCCTTTTGGAGTGGGAGAATACTTGGTGTGCTTCAGGCGGCCTGTCATATATTGAGTTCCGAGATTAACCGGTGCTGCCAGGCGTAGGGGTATTGAAGCCCGTCGCAAATTCGTCTCACCAGTCGGAGCTTGGTTCTCGCAAATTGGAAGGCTCCACCAAGTGCACCACATGTGGCAGTATCCGTGAGTGGCGATCTCGCTTTGTGACATATCATTCTCACAGCCGTGTAAGGAGCCTTGAAGCGAGGAAAGAGACGAGGGAGAAGGCATGGCAGATTGATGGATGGGCGGAGACGGTCGCCAAGGTACCTGATTTGTTGTGTCCAGGACTAGAAAGACTGACGATGTTGCAGACTGCCCAACTGGCTAAATTTATGGACTCCTTTATATTACTTCCTCTTCCGTACAGTCCTCTTAAGTAGAGGAGTCGTCCTGTGCTGGATGTTAGTTTCATAGGCCTTCTTCCGTATTTAGCTGCGGCCGATAGTATTTTTTTCAGATCTTGTTATTCGGTAGCTGCGTCCGCGCCATTAAAGCCTACGATACCTCGAGTGTAGTACTTTGATATCACTACTTATAAGTAAAACTTTTGAGCAGTTGTCCGTACGAATGGCAATCACGTAAATTCTGTGCGAATGTCATACCGAAGTTACCGAGTCATTACTAATATGCTCCCCGCTGGACGTAAGTACTCCGCCCCGACAAGCCAAGACGCCCCAACAGCTACGCCCCGACAATTACGCCCCGACAAGTATAAACGCTCCAAACTAACCTTGAATTCCAACTATGTCGACAGCTCATTGGAACGATTCCGAGCACTCAGATGAAGAGCTGAATCACGACTCGTCAAACCGTAAACGGAGTAGCAGAGGTGAATTCGCTTTTCCGCTATCGCATCTTGTCCACTAAATTGTATCATTAGCCTGCGATCAATGCAGAAAGACCAAGAGCAAGTGCGAGCCTTCCAATACCTCAGGAACCTGCAAGGGTTGTGCTCTTGGAGGCAATGGTATATCTCTCTTCGCTGATAATGTTGTTTTAATCCTGATGATCACCCATTTCTCAGTCTGTACTTTTCTAGGTAAGCATTCACAGCAGAGGTCTGCGGGAAATCATTCATCGATCTCTGTAGGCCCTAGCTACAAGCGTGGTCCTCCAAAAGGATACATTCAGGCCATTGAACAGCGGTGGCACCAAGTCGAGTCATTGCTCGGGTCATTGCTGTCATGTCCAGACCGTCGTGTACAGGATTTGCTGGCTGACATTCGACAGGATGAGTTAGCTCGCGATATTTTGAACAGGGTGGATACTGGACCATTTGTGCGCCCGTGGTCCTTGTGCAGCGCTTGTCGAAACTGAGACAAGAATCAGGGTCCTTCAGGGCGTCTCTCTCAACCTGCAACTGCTACCAAAGAAGATTTCTTCGCTTGTATTTTTCGGAGCAATGAAAGTTCTCGTGATGCTGCACGATCTAGACGTCAGTCGCGTGTATCGCGAGAGATTGTTTCTTCCTCAAGAGGTAAATGTCTATATATATTTCTCCAAAGAAATAGTTTTGTGAACTTCCTCAAAGACAGCGCCTTATCAAGCACACCAACTGCAGAATGGCAAGACCGTTTAGCTGCTCGCTTGTGTAAGAATAGATCAGGAGATAGTGCTGGTACTCAACAGTCACCCTCTCGCGCACTCGGCGGTGCTCCCTTGCCACAACGCCGCCGACTTGATGAATCTAGCTCCGGCGCCGATCCGATCTCTCCGAATTGGAACGACATGTACACCATGGAGGTATCGTCGGGTGAGTTTCTAATCTGCACATGCTGAAACCCATTCGACTCAGTGTCAATGTAATTCAGATTCGGAACAGGCGGATGACTCACAATGCGAGACTGCATTCGGACAGCTATCGTTGGACGAGAATCAAGAGGTGCGCTGAGTCTTGGCTGACGTCGCATTTTCCTCATCGAGTCCAGGTGCGATATCATGGGAAGGCCTCTGGCCTTCACCTTATCTTTCGAAATGATCGACTAGATAGTCGTCTGGACGGAGGTGTTTGGTAGATTCTTCCCTTTTTATCTGATCACGGAAAGATGCTGACTTTTCTATACAGGAGACTTCCAATGGCGCGCTTCTGGCCATCCGCCAATACAAATTTGTCTATCGTGCCTCCGGAAGTTGATATCTCTGTTATATTTCCTCCCGTTGAGATACAGGATCGACTGCTTGACTTGTACTTCGCGTATGCTCATCCAATATTTCCTGTTATTCACAAGGGTCGTTTTCTGCGGGAATACAATGACTGGCGAGTTTTGTCGTCTAATTGCTTCGAGCTTGGTTACTCATATCCCTCGCTGCAACAGGAAGCTAAAGTTCGTTGATTTCGCATTGTTGCCCGAATTGTTGCTTACCCAGCATATAGTGGCAATTTGAGCGCGCCAGGTGCAAATGCTGCTTCTCCTTCCCCCGCCCCTGAATCGTCGCAAAGCATTAGCAAATTATTACTTTTGTCGATGTTTTCCGTTGCTGCTCGTTACCTTGACGAGAGCGCTGCGGAACCCATGGAGAAGATATGGGATGCGGGGTGTGATTACCTCAGTCAAGCAAGAACCGTCCTAGGTACGTCATGACTGTGTCTATTACTACTTTCTTGACCGCTATTATCTTTCCGGTTGCTAGCGCAAGTGTCACATAATTGTCGAGCATCTACGTGTCAGGCTCTACTCCTGCTTGGCCACCGTGAATTTGGGATTGGTATGGCTTTGTGGGATCGTCCGTTCACGTGCTGACACAGCTTTCAGGTTCCATGGAACAGGGTTGGCTGTACATCGGTGCGGTGATATTGATTATATGTTCTTGCTTCGAGTCTCAATTCATCTTGATTTCGAAGGAATGGCCATAAGAATGGTTGGGTTCCATATACTGATTTTCAATCTTAACTTAATAAACAATAACATAGGCGCTAGATCTGGGTCTCAATCATGCAGCAGATAACTGGCAGTTTAATGGGAGAAAGATGTTTTCCAAGGAAGAAAATCAAGTGAGAAAGCAGATATGGTGGGCTTGCTGCATTGCGGATAAGTATGTGCTTCTATTGTATGCCTTTGACTCATCTCAACTTTCGACTTCAAGGTATAGCTCTACTTACATGGGTTCGCATAGGTTCAAAATCTGCATGTAGATAATTGATCACGCTTATAGGCCGCCCGGTATGCATCGACGAGAATGATTTCGATACATCGTTGCCAGATGCAGAAGAGGTGAGGTGTACAGGCCTGCGAGGGCATTCCTTTCCCGTTAATTAGCTTTACAGTATGAGGATGATCAGCACCTAAATCACCAACTCAGTGTTGTGTCACACCAATCTACATCCACTGTCCTCATCATGCAGTGCTTTCGAGTTGCTTCGTCACTTTGTCAGTATTTGTCTAGGCTTATAATCCACACTCATGCTTTTGTTTAGCCGTGATAATTGGGTCAATCGTGTCATTGGTTTATCCAGTCAAGTCCTCCAAGCGTGGTTCCAGACGAACCATCTTGAGTAACTTGGAAGCTCGTCTTGACCAATGGTACCTTGAACTCCCGGACAATCTACGATACGACCTTGCAAGTAAAAGAAATACTCCTCCAGCCCCCGTTCTGTATATCCACATTAAATACTGGTTCGCTGTATTGCTTTTGCACAGAGCCTTGTGGGTCGTGTTCCTCGTCGGAGGCAAATTGCTGATGAATCCTTTTGGTCTAGTATACCAAATTGGAAAGGGTATGTATGAACTTAACGCAGTGTATTCGGGGCATCTGAGTTAGATCTCTTTAGTTCTGAGTCTATCCTGCAAGATCCACCTTCTGACTCCCAGACAACGTCGCTGAAAGCCTTCGACCGTTGCCAGAGTGCTGCAACCTACATCGGTGCTATTGGTAAGTCGTGTTATGCGGATACCAAGAATCCTATTTACTGTCACTCAGTGACAACGTACCACGATTACTACAACATTAAGCGTGCATCGCCTTTTCTCTCATCGTATATCCTCGGTTCTGGGTGAGTTATTTAATCTATGCTTTGCGCCTCTCTCATTGCGTCTAGTATCATGCATATTGTGACATGTATGTCCTAAACAATAGAGATTCAATTCATCATTCGCTTATATTCCACTCGAAGTGACTCTGCGTCCATCAAATATACAAGCTTACGTTGGCCTCCAGCAGTCGCTATCTGTGCTCAAAGAGATGCAAGTACGTAAATATCTCAAACATTCCAGACTTGTTTTTCACACATGCGTAGACGACTTGGCCTAGTGCAGCTAGGGCATGGGACTTACTTCACGGTGTCGAGGTCCAGGTAGATAGCAACCTTGCGCCCATGTTGCAAAATCCTGACCGGCAAAAACGCGACGCCGAAGATGCGTTTGGAAGGGAGAAGAGTTCGGACTTTCTTCAAAGAGAGGCGTTTGGGGATTCTGGCTCAAAGGAACGGATTGCCACCGGGATCCAGGATATCAGCACTCGCATGATGGCTCACATGTTGGGACTGGATATCCCAGGCATCGAGCCATCAACGTCTTATTATCCAGGGTACGAATGGTGGCCTCGCACGACAAACGTCGTACAACCATCTTACCAACAACCTCCCCCCGTGGTGAATGCACCCAACTCGGAATCCTTGATGAACACGAACTATACGCCTGCCCCAGGGTGGAGGCCGTCAACGGACTACCCTTACGACTTCCTTGAATCTCCGAATGTTTATCGAATGTAGTAGAATTATGTAATCACATGGATCCATAATGACAACGCGCGACGTCTTTGTACTTTTGATGTTTGTGCTGACCATCATCTGGATGCCACAGAAGAATGTCCAGCATTCAGAACCTCTTGAATCCCGACGAAAGTCTGTCCAGTTCGTGCAAGTCGGTCGAGGTTATATTCGTTCGTCTTTCTTCCGTTAACCCCCTTTGTTCAGGTCACCACAAGCAGAACCAGAGCAGGAGGGGTCAACATCGCTAGACTCTGCATCGGACACGAGCGCAGACCCAATGACCAAAGGTACCTCGCGGCTTTCAGGAAAAGCCAGCTACGGCGATCATGAGCCACATCCCAACTGCCCGGACACCCTCTCTTGCCTCCCAGACACAGACGGGCGACCACAACACACGCTTCCCATTATTCTGCGCTGTGCGATACTGGGGAGTGCTAAGCAGCGATTAACAATAAGAGAGATCTATGCAGCTATGGAAAATAAGTATGTCTACTTTCGGGATGCTGGTCCAACGTGGAAGGTACGATGATTGCATCTTTGGGATTCTCTGCTCCTGATTCCTTTCCCGAAGCAATCTGTTCGCCACCATCTATCTTTGAACAGGCTGTTCGAACGTCAACCTCGCCCAGTCACTGATCCGGGATTTGGCTCCTACTGGACAGTGAATCTCGCTGCTCCTCCCGGTACGAAGCGACCGCGGAAGCGTGGGCGGACATCGAAAGCTGCATCTGATCCCTCACAGATCGATTCAGCGCAATCGAAACAGAAAAAGCGCGGGAGACCGCGAAAGCTTGTAGCAGAAAGCGCAACATCCTCTCTGCCTAGTACGGACAAACAACAGGGTCCACACGAATCTAATGGGTCGGAAAATGAAAACGAGTACGAAAGTGAAGAAGACATGGTTGTTCCCCGCAATCACGATCCATCAACCTCTGGTCTAGACGTTCTGGGGATTCATGAAGCTGCATCTCGTCTTTATAGTTCGGATAGGGGCTGCCTGGTGTACTCCGCCGCCGAAGAAGGTATCATTGATCGAATGCAGATAGAAATGGCTGGACTACGGAGACAAGCCGCTGATGCCATATCTGTTTCTTTGCGAATATCAGATCAACTTGCCGAAGCACAAGCTGAAGCGGCCCGATCAAAGGCTGCATTGAGGACGACAGAAAGTTTGTTGGAAGAAGAAGGAAGGAAGAGAAGAGAAGCTGAAAGGATTGCGAGCGAAGAGAGTCGATTGAGACGGGCAGCTGAGGAGATTGTTCTCCGACTTCGAAACCAACTGGCGTAGTGCTGGTGCTATTCAATATCGATCCGGAGATGCACGTCGGTTTGCAGAGTTTTTCACCCTTGGCATTTCCTAGTCCAGCGCTATTGGTCTTTCGATCTGGTGACTGGAGGTAGAAAGATAGAACGTAGCCGGCTTTGACAGGAGAGTCGGCCTTACGTTATTCAAGTATCGTAGTGTTTGCCACGGCTCGGTGTAGTAATACTACACTACATACCAACTCAAGGTTTTTTCAACGCGACGCAGTATCAATAACTTGTGGCTACAGTTCTGTATCGCTAGAACCGACATGGCTGCCGGTCAGAGGCATCAAGCCAGGACCATGTAGGGCCCCCGAAAATGCGGGGAATGTCTTTAACTAACTGCTCAATATTAGCTTCAAACAGTCGCGGACGATCGAGCCGTTGCACACAACGGGTTCTATTGCAGTCGCTACGGATGGTTCCAAGATCGTGACATGTCTCGCGGAAGAGGCACTGTTGACAGAGTTGTCGAGTGGAAAACTACTTTGCCGGTTCTCCTGCGTATGTCTTGTGTATATTTTTCTTGTGTGTTGCTTATTTCGCAAGATTTAGGCATCCGAGGCTATCACAACGCATTGCTTATTACCTTCGGGGGCGAAACTCATATTGTTCACAACTTCCCCATCCCTCAGACTGTACGAGATCCCAGAAGTTGGTTCTGGTCAGGTGGTGCACCCTTCCCGAGTCATTGCCCATGCCCACGATGCACCAGTACACGTTTGTACAATTGACCCAACATCAACCTTCCTTGCTTCTGGATCAGCGGACGGCATTGTCAAAGTTTGGGACATCTCCGCGGGACACGTCACCCATGTTTTCAAAGGACACGGGGGCGTTGTCAGTGCTTTAAAGTTCAATTTCCCCCGGGATCCATCGACTGCCAGCTCAGCGAGGACTTTTCAGCTTGTAACTGCCTCAGTCGACACTCGAATTCGCTTATTCGACTTGATGGCAACAACGTCTAGAAATGACCAAGAAGCGCTTCGACCGATTGCCGTCCTGGAGGGTCACGTTTCCGTTCCACGGGGTCTGGATGTAACGCCAGATGGAAAATGGTTGATTAGCGGAGGAAGGGACTCTGTAGTCTTGCTTTGGGATATGTCTGGGAGTTCTCGTCCGGCTGATGGAAGCAAAAGCAAAAGCAAAAGAAAATCGATCATCGTGACCCCGACTCTCTCCAAGACAGTTCCGGTCATGGAAAGTGTCGAAGCCGTAGGGTTCGTACACTCCGAACTCAACGACGTCACCCCTGAATCCGAGAGACTTCAATTCTTCACTGCCGGCGATAAGGGTGTTGTCCGGGTCTGGGATCTTACAAAGGGCTCCGTTGTTTACTCCTTAGCTGCAGCCTCTGGTTCCGATGCTGTTGACATGGAAGCACAGAGGCAAATTACAGATGCCTTGTAAGTGATCTCTGGCCCACTGAAATACGTTTCTCATTGTTCTTGGAGGTCAGCTACCTCCCGTCCTCAGATACCATTGTCTCTGTACATGCAGACCAAAACATCTTCTTCTATTCCCTCAAAACTCGGTCACTAGTCCGCCATATGATCGGCTACAACGATGAAATTGTTGATGCCGTCTTTTTATCACCGCCTTCCCTTTCCAACCCGTCAAGCAACTTGGGGCCGCGCGACACTCAGCTCGCACTTGCTACCAACTCATCGCTCATTCGCATATACTCAACTTCCAACCTGAATGCACAAGTTCTGGCCGGTCACACTGATATAGTGCTATCCTTGGATCAAGGTTTGGGTGGTCGTATATTTGCCAGTGGAAGCAAGGACAACTCTGCAAGAATATGGGCGTTTTCACAAGAACCTGACATTAATGGGTGGGGTTGCATCGCTATTTGTGCAGGTCACACCGAGAGTGTCGGTTCCGTTGCTATATCACGGGTGTACAGTGACGCGACCTCTCGCCCTCAGTTTGTCTTCACTGGAAGTCAGGATCGAACAATCAAGATGTGGGATTTGTCAGAGCTACCTTCGACGTTCTCTGGAGTAGATCCGGTAAAGTGCCACAGTCTTACAACACTCAAGGCGCATGACAAGGATATCAATTCTCTGGACGTCGCACCTAATGACCAACTTCTGGCCTCTGGTTCCCAAGACCGTACTGCAAACATCTACGAAGTCTGCTTTACGCCTGGCTCTCGAGGAAAACCGGCGCACGGAGAGATTAAACGCTTAGGGTGTTGCAAAGGCCATAAAAGAGGCGTCTGGAATGTCAAATTCGGGAAAGCTGAACGTGTATTGGCTACTGGGAGTAGTGACAAGACTGTCAAACTTTGGAGTCTTGAGGACTTCACTTGCGTCAAAACCTTTGAGGGGCATACCAATTCCGTTCTCCGGGTTGACTTCATCAACAATGGAATACACCTGGTGAGTACAGGTTCTGATGGCCTAGTGAAGTTATGGAGCGTGAGGGAGGAAGCATGCGTGGCGACTCTCGACAACCATGAAGACAAGGTATGTACTCGATCTTCCAACAAGGAGCTGATCGAGATGGGTCACAGGTCTGGGCGTTGGCTATAAGTTCTGATGAAGCAACGATCGTGTCCGGAGCCGCCGATTCTGTGGTCACGTTCTGGCAAGATCGTACGGAGGAGGAGGAGATGGAAAGAGAGGCGAAACGCGCCGACCAAGTGCTCAGGTAAGAACATCTTTGTATTGTTCCCATCCGACTACATTCACGTGCAGAGAGCAAGACTTCAAGAATTACCTTGCGATGCACGATTATCGGAGGGCGATTGAGCTCGCGCTTGCTATGCAACAACCTGGAAGACTCCTTGCGCTGTTTGGCGATATTCGGTCAGCAGCGTTGGAGCAAAGCTCGCCGAACGATACGTCTGTGAGTGGCAACCATGCACTGGATGAAGTTCTACGTACGCTCCCGAGTTCCGATCTTTCTCTCCTCTTACGATATGTCCGCGACTGGAACACAAACGCGAAAACGAGCGGCGTTGCACAAAGTGTTCTCTACTGTGTATTGAAATTGCGACCCGCGGAGGATGTTGTACAAGCTTTGGACCACAAGGCTGTGGAAGGAGTTGGTGGTTCCGAACACGACTCGCGGCAACCGAGCGGGGCTGCATCATCCTTGAAGGATTTGGTGGACGTCTTGATTCCTTATACTCAACGGCATCTCGCAAGGCTGGACCGATTGGTTCAGGAAAGCTTTGTCGTGGACTACGTACTGAATGAGATGGATGATGGGATATTTGACGGGACAGACGAAGATACGATGGATGTCGATAGTACCAGGCGCCACGCCGGTTAAAAGTACAAGTATACACAAGCCTATTGTAATGCATTATGCACAGAGTTCAGGTTTCTATCGCAGCACAGTCGGCCCAGCCGACATCCCGCTACTCCGTTGAAGACGAGCACCCATTCGTTGTTTTTGATGGTGTTCAATGATATAGAGTGTTCGTCGGCCTCATAAATGCGACCGTTCTCTAGCAACCATCGCCGGAATACACCAGATATGCAGCCCACTGCCAGCAGTGGGGTGAGCCAGCGTCCATTGCGATAGAAAGCAACATTGCAGATCGATGACTCCATGATGTCTCCGGAAGTGTTGAATAGGATGACATCGTCTGGATGACTCCGGGCGACGTCAGCAGGACGGGGTGCGCCGAGTGGGGGGATGCCCACGCGTGCCCGAGCTTCGTCGTATGGTTGTCTATTTGTGGTTTTCATGGAGGTGGTGCCAGAGGTCGGCTGGGTGTCGATGCAGAACGAGAGTGTCGGATGATGATCGTCTACGTCGGGGTTGAATAGAGATCCTGCTGTCGGATCATAATGCAATGGCTCGGCCTGGGAGGCGGACGCAGTGATGTTCCCAGAAGGCGGGAATATGACACGTATCTGGCAAACGGACCGGAGTCAGTGCTTGGAAAAGGGGTGGAGCTCTGATCACCTTGAGAGGGGTCGTTCCATTTACGTTGCGGACTGCTTCGTTACACACGGCCTTGAGTGTGGTGTAGTCGAGCGAATCGGAGACCGTCCAGTTACTGAGACGGGCAGAGGATATGAGACGATCAAGTTGGTGTGAAAGTAAAAGATATGGCGAGGGTGTACCGTCCGGTGCGTTGTTCCACTCGAACGCTTCTAGACAGCGATCGAATCGGGTCGTGCAGAGCAGCGAGTAGTTCGACATCAAGGATGGCGAGGTCACGTGCTTACGGGCGTCGTGCCGCTCGTCCCGTCACACTGTGTCACACCCATAAATGAGTTACTGCGTAAGCTGCGGTGTCCAGTCCCATCCTTGTACAGCAACCATGTTCACCGTCAAGGCGACCTACAGAAACGAAACTCGCCGATTTACCTTCCCTGACTCGGTTCTCTTTCCTACTTACGGGGAGCTCTATCAGCAGGTGTGTGACCCTCCCCCCCGCTCGCTCGCTCGCCACCGGCCGGCGCTCATATCTCCCTAGCTCTATCGCGTATTCCCCATAAGCCATAATTATTATCTATCTAGACTCATTTTCTCTCCCGATGCATCCAAACCAGGACGTATCCTGGTCGATAAAGAGGTACACACTACTGAAGATTACAATTCTTCTGTCGCCCCTTTACGCCGCCTGTGGCCCAATCCGTTGCTGCGATTCACCGTCTTCGATGAAACTCCTCACAAGGCATCGAGGATGAATCCTGAACGATCGTCGCTATACAGCAGACACACCGCTGCCCTTCATACCGGTCGCGAGGAATCTTTTGTCGAATCCACTTGTGATGTTACTTTACCTTTGAGCTCGCAGTCATTCGCGCCGCCCCCGCCCCCGCCCCCGCCACCTCCCCCACCATTTGCTACCTGCATTTCCCCCTCTCTTCCTCCTCCGTCTAAGATGACCCCTCCACCACCACCGACAATCACCGAGCCTTGTCTCCCTCAGTGCACGGTGGCAGCTGAGCCTTGCTGTTCGATCGCGAAGGGCAAAGCAGATATCGAAACTTTGTTGTCCTCATTCAAAGACGACCTAGATGCCATTCTCCGCAGGGCGCTTGGCTCTAGTCATGCGAAAGAGCTGATCGACTCGCCTTTCGTACCATCTATCCCCACAGCCTGCGGTGCAGATGTTTCACCTCAAACAAAGACGCCTCTTGTCGACTCGGCCACGAGCGCTTCTTCTCGGTGGTGTTTCCTTTGCAAGACCCGCTCCACCGGCGTCTGGTATGGTTGTAACAAATGCCCTTGGCATGCAATCGTGAGCCGATTGCTCTAGAATCTTAGTTTCTTGACTTATGACATATTAGTGTTCCGGTTGTTTCTCCAAATCACCCAGCATTCATACTCTTAGTTTTGGTCCCTCCCACGTCGTTCAGCTACGCTCGGTTGATGGTTCCACCCAGGATTCAGCGCAGAGTACAAAGGAAAACAAGCCCTGCAATGCTGGACCGACAGAAAACGCGTCATCAAGTCTGACTTCTGAACCTGTTGTACATCATGGTGTCATCTGCGACAGCTGCAACAGTACCGTTAAGGGTATTCGCTATAAATGTTCGGAATGTCCTGGTGCGTTAGGTGATTCAATTGGGAATCTCCCCCCTCATTCAATACCAGACTATGATCTTTGCACCGCTTGCGTCGATTCTGGAGCAACAGAGCAACATAACCCATTCCACGAGTTTATCGACATAGAAACGCCGGCATACGTTTACGGTCACGCTGCTCGTAGTGATGACAGAGTGCGCAGAACCCATCAACAATCTGATATCGATATCCCCGCAGAAACACAGCAGAGATCCACTGCCAACGCCACAAATCCACCTACTCGTCACACTGCGACCTGCAATCTCTGCGACTCTGCGATTGTTGGGGAACGTTACGTGGGTCATTTTGTTGTTCCTTGAACTTCGTGCTGAAGGTTTGTTTCAGAAATGTGTTGCTTGTCCAGGTGAATCCTCGTCAGCAACCCGTAACAGAATAGTGCTGATTTCTCTAGACTTTGATACCTGCTCGTCTTGTTTCAGGTTAGCCAACCATATATGCGCTGATCAAATTATATAGTCATCTAACTGCTACAAGGATAACCACGGAGCAGCACCCAAGCCATGGATTTGTAAGACTGAAAAATCCAGAAGACTTGATGGTGAGGAAGCCATATTCTAAACACTATCTTTGCTCATGAACTCAGATGCGTTATTCCGTCCCGCCTCGTCAAGCCACCCATCTCGCGTTATGCAATTGTAAGTGATCCGTTTCATTAGTTCTCATACATCATTATGTATTGGGCACAGCGTGTAAAAAATCGATTCGCGGCGCTCGCTACAAGGTTAGAAAAATTATTCGCACAATACACTCCGATATCTGATCCTCCACAGTGCATGCATCCAGGCTGTCCCGATTTTGATTTGTGCAGTGACTGCGAGGCACTTCCAATTCCTGTCCATCCGTTGAATCATCCTATGCTAAAGTTGAGGACTTCCGAGTCTGTCATTCCAACTGTCCACCAGGCGACCAGTGAACCGAACGGCCAAAATTCTGCTCCGGTCCGCTGCGAGTCCGGGTCTCGTGTTTCGCATCCCCGAAGCCCACTCGCTGCCCCAAGGAAGTCACCGGAACTCACTCCTGTCGTTGTATCTGAACAGGCGACGAACGTGACTACGGAGGATCAAATACCCTCCGCTGAAGAATTTCTTAGCCCGCTTGGTAGCCCTGCAAGCACCTCGGAGGTACTCGACGGAGTGCCTACCTCTGTTACCGTTGCACCCTCACATCTTCTAGTTGATGTCGCAGACCCAATTACGTCTCCCCCGCCAGGCCAGCCACCGTTGGATATCTATTACCGCCTGTGGCCAAGGGTAAACCAAGAGATGGTGCACTTAATTGCGTTGCAGGTTCCGACAACTGAGGAACCTGTTGATGATCTCGTCGAAGACACTGTCACTGAACCAATTTCCCATGGGCCCCTTGCTGTGGAAGAATCGCTTCCGGGAACCCCCATTTTGCACCTCGGTGAGCGCTATGAGGAGTGTCTGGTCTCTCTGGATCAATGCAACAAGTCGATCGTTGATGGCCACCCTACTCCCTCATCTATGCCGGCAGTTGTCAAGGAATCGCGTCCTACCACTAAGCAGCTTATTGCAGATGACCAGCAAGAGATGGTCACCGACGATGCAGCCCGGGAAAGCATTGACTGTCTGGATTCATCTCTCGTGGGGGACATCAATGTTCCTGATGGTCAGGTCTTCCCCCCTGGAGCAGAATTTGTCAAAGGCTGGCGTATGATGAATACCGGTGACCTGCCTTGGCCTCCCACCACCGAAATTCAGTTTGTTGCTGGAGAAAACCTTGCGCCAGATTGCAGTGCATCTTTAAGGGCGGAGGTCGGATACGTGCATCCGGGAAGTAATTTCGATGTATGGACGGGGGATTTGAAGGTATGTGCTCACCTTTACGGAAGGGGGCAATGCACCTGACAACCGTCAAGGCGCCAGATGTGCCTGGGAGGTATATCGGTTACTGGAGACTCAATGATGGTCAGGGTAATTTCTTCGGGAGCAACGTATGCATTGAGTGAGCCATCCATCCCAGCGTCGCCCAAAATCTTCCGCGACTGAATTAACAAATCATAGTTTGACAGTCGTAGATCATCATTCTGATCAAGCGAGCGAACATTCGCTCGCAGCATCCTCAATGGTGATGCCTAGTGCGCATCCCACCGACTTGGTCAACGCCACGAACGAACAGCTGGATGTACCGCAATCTTCGGTAGCATCCACCAAGACCGTGACAGACGAAATCGAAGGTGCTGAATCCGACATTTTCTCAGTGTCGCTTGTTAGCGTGCCAACGTCGGATGACGAGGATGCGGAGTGGCAGGATACCCGGACTCACTCCGAGCCGCTGGAATATGTGGTGCTATACGATAACCATTCCGAGGAATGAAAGATTTGATTGTGTACATTTATGGGGCCTTCCTCCTGTACGTGTTGATCGTGTCGAAATGAATCATGTATGTCACGTGATGTACTTTGTCCTGATAGGGGATGGTGAAGCCCGCCACGATTCGGCTAAGCCGCTACTACTAAAAAGTATGTAATGTCACACCATCCCAAGCAAATGTTAGCGAAGGCCATCACCATCAAGTGATACTACATGCGTAGCGCGGCCCCGGCATGCCTGGGGAGAAGAAAATTTGGCGACTGTCAACCCCTTTTCAACGAGGATTCTCTGGGAAGCAAGACCTGCCCCTCGGAAAAGCCAAAGCGGGGCCTTCTAGAAACCACGTTTCGGGCGTATATCTGTCCGATGGTTCTTCCACAAGCAGTTTTGTTGTCATACACGAGTTCGACGACCCCATAGGACCACAACTGACACATGAAGAGTCCAACTATACTTCGCATCCACTAAAGCCGTCCGCTGTACCATCAGACAATGTCGATAGCTCCCTCCGCGACGGTCAACCGACAAGATTCCAAAATGACTTCCATCTTGCTGGAGGCCCCTGTGACACCCCAGTTGTCAACACAAGTCCCGACGGCGATCTTGCACGCAGATTGTGCGCTGCATACGAATATATTCGTTCCATGCCCTTTGCAGCATCACACGAAGTCGTGTTTTCCTCAGACCCTCAGATGCTTCGGAAACAACTTGGAGTCCCACAACACTCTGTACTCAACTACCCAATTCACTCTTCGTCAAATCTGCCAAATCCTCACGTTTCCCCTCACGAACCTCCGCTGTCTCCTATATTACATCCCACCAGTTCAGTGGACGCGTGGCACGCAGGGTCATCAAAGCATGGATTGCATTTAAACGCGGCCACGCAACCACCTTCTCGGCACCATTTCCACCCGGACTCTTCGCAGATTACAACACAAAGGAAGACCATGGCAACCACATCAACCCTGATTAATGGTTCTCCCTTGCGGTGGAGCGTGTTTGGGACAACTTGGAATCCTCGTACGTCGAGTTCCCAAACCCACATCCCAAACCCATCGAAGCTTTCCAAACACCGCGTTGCGAAATCTGTTGTTTCACTGTCCTCACTGTCGTCTTCCCATCGGAATACGTCGAAAAGCACTTTACGAAAGTCAGCTACCGATATCCTGCCGTCCTCGGCCACTCGAAATAATTCATTACCTCGACTCAGATCACCCTCGCCTTTCAGGGTTGATATTGTGAGTCTCTTGTCTCACCACCGTCCTGCAATAATGTAGACGTCTATAGCCCCTTCATCATACATGGCACGACCGCCGAACCGATTTTAATTCTTCTGCGGGGAGTCATGTGGGGACAGACCAATTTCAAGGGACAAGACGAGGAACTAGTGGAAGTACCGAGATTCTTGCTTCCTTAGCCTGGATAGGAACTCCGCCAATGACATCAGATCCCTCCGCCGTTGACGGAAAACGTCAGTGCACAAACTCGGCATCTTTGCCGGATCGTTTTAGCATGGCGATCGCCGTGGAGGACGACAGCATACCGGACGAAGTCTTAGTAGATCGGCTTGAGAAGGTACGCAGGACGGATGGTGATGGACGGGTGGCGATCTCGCCTTCGAGACCTTCAGGCGAAGCACATTTTCCCAACCAAGGGAGTGATGAAAACGGTGTATGCGATACACCTTTCCGGCCATTCTCGCCGACGACTTCTGACGAGCTCGCTCAAGCACATGATCTACCACTGCCTTCGTCTCCAGCGTCGAACGATGCAAGCTCAGATTCAGAGGATACGGAAGTCTGGAAGGCAGCCAGGAAAGCACTTTTATGCGTTCGGGAAATTATTCGAACTGAGAAAAAGTATCAAGAGGCTCTGAAGATGTTGTTAAACGCCCAGGCATGTTCCCCACCGTCAGCCTCACCCCTACCTCTTACTGATTGTGTTTAGACCGTGACACCGCCTCCACCTTCGATGTCTCCGCATGTTTCGGTACTTGTTCGTGCTTCCGAAATGCTTCTGAAATGTTTCCTCGATGATCCGTCGGCCTGGGGCGTCTCTACAGCCTTCGTTGCGTCAGAAGATGAACTTGAGGCAGCGATGGTATCCTGGTGTGCTGCAGCTGGAGCGTTTTTTACAGATGGAGATGATCCTCGATCTAATCGTTTAGCTGGCAAGTGGCGCATTCGCAAATTTGGAGTGCCGTCGAGTTCTTCGTCTGTTACGAAACAAACCCCCACCTCTCTCAGCCCTCAGTTACCCCCTATTTTTGCCGCGGTCAACCCAGCTAACGAAACGAATATGAATACGAGCAAGGAATATCACACAGGTCGGCCCGAGCGGGAACTCAGTGTTAGAGACCTAGCAATTCAGCCAATTCAGCGAGTCATGCGCTATGTACTGCTCTACAGAGGTATGTTTTGTCATCCCTATTCTCCGGTGATTCACACCATTCCATTCTAGATCTCCTGGATTGTACTCCTCCGATGTCGCCATCGCGTGTACTTGTTGAGCGCGCTCTCGAAGCCGCCGCGCGTATCGCCAGTCATTGCGACGAAGCGCAAAGAAACCCAGCATTTTACCATGCTTCCTAAATGTCCTCTGGGAATACTGGAATATCATCGCATCTTAATTGTCTATCTATATACTTTAGTAGATCAGTCACAACCACACTAGTAATCGTTCTGCGATATCTGCTATGCAATATTTATACAAATTTTCCTGCAATAACAGCATCTTTCCCCATCAATTCCGTCCGTATGTGCATGAAATTGGGAGCCTGATCCAACGAGTTAGTGAGCGTTCCGAGGAGAACGGTGTAATCGCTCACGCCCATTCCATCACCCGGAACGCCAGTTGTGTATCCCAATCCACCGTTCCCTACTAATGTGGGGGCCACGGTGACAATCAAAGTGTCAACGATAGGGGATTCCCCTTGATGGCGTGATTGGGATGCGTGATCCATGAAGGTCCCGATCACGCTGGCTCCGCCCTCCACCATTACACTCCGAATGTTGTGCTCGTACAGTTTTTGTAAGAGGATAGGAATTGATAGCAATCCTGGATTTAGGTTGAAGACAACCCTTGGAAAATACAAGAGATCGTACCGGACACAGATGGGATCTCGTACACCACCGCTCCAGCGGCTTCGAGAGCAAATCTGCGCGGATCTCTTTCTGCACATGCAAATTCAGGGTCTGAGGTACAGAAAACCCAAGGCTGACGACCCTTTCCATCTCTGTAATTTTTTAGTAGTTTACATTCCACAGACAGGCGTAGATGTGCATCCAAAATGACTGGGCGTGGTGATCGAAGATCCAGTCTGGCCGCTTCGGATATCAAGCGGACTGGGATCGGCAAGATTCATGCAAAGAATACGCGTAAGACGTCCTGCAAGCTTACCATTAAGCTGAGGGTCATCGTTGAGAGCCGTGCCTACGCCAACGACGATCGCATCGTGCATAGCCCTCATCCTAGAGTTAAAATGAGAAAACGATATGCCTTGGTCCGTGGACGTGCGGTACCAGTGAGTCATGAGCATGCTGTCCGGGCCACTCAGAATGAGTTGCGTGCCATTTCTCCCAGCGATTTTGCCATCCAGTGACTGAGCGAATGTGAGAGTTACTGTGGGAATTTTTCTTCCCTCGCGATCAATTTTTTCAACGTTCGGGGAGGGAAGTACAGAAAGAAGAAATTCGCGTATTGCAGGCTCCATGATGGTGGGCGCGGCTTCCGAGTCGTCATTACATAAACATGATGTCACGCGTACACGCGACGCGTTTGTTTATTCGAGTCACGTGATGACCCATTTATTTACTTCGCGTCGATCGCGCAGCTTTCTTTATTCCTTTTGTTCCTGTCCACCATCAACTCATCCGTGAAGTTACCTTGTATATTCTGATTCTATCATGTCTGGACGTGGAAAAGGTGGCAAGGTCAGCGTCGTGGTTCTCAGCATGTTAACACAGTGGCTTACTTGATGTGGTTGTCCAGGGGCTGGGCAAAGGTGGTGCTAAGCGTCACCGTAAAATCCTGCGCGATAACATCCAGGGCATCACAAAACCAGTCAGTTATTCCATGTCACAATCTAGCAAAGTGTCTGAGCGGTTCATTGCAGGCTATCCGTCGTCTAGCACGTCGCGGTGGTGTCAAGCGTATTTCTGGCCTTATCTACGAAGAGACTCGTGGGGTCTTGAAAATATTCCTCGAGAACGTGATTCGGGATTCGGTCACCTACACGGAACACGCCAAACGGTTTGTCTGAATCAATCAATTGCAGTTCATCTCACTGACTGCATATCCAGTAAAACGGTGACCGCATTGGATGTAGTCTATGCCTTGAAACGTTCGGGGCGAACGCTGTACGGCTTTGGAGCATAGAGGTTACTGGCATGAATCATTTATATTGGCAACAACATTGTATTGTACTCGTATGTTATGTATGTGGAGTAACTTAGATTTGTCTCGCAAACGTGATGGAAACTGTAAGCACGTGCTGGCTTGATTTTGCTTACATAGTCGTTTCGTCTGGCGTCCTTGTTGAGGCTAAGCATGATCTCAGATCCCAAGGTTGCCAAGACGGACGAGGAGGCTGATCCGATTCAGAACGACCAGGATCCGGATGGTGACAGCGAAGAGGAACATGTCGCAGACGAGCCTGGCGCTGAAGGTGAGCATACATGCCGAAACTAACCTTGCTCCGACTCCCTGGACTGTGTGCTTCAAAGGCCAGAAAAGGAAGAAGAAAAAGAAGAAGCCTAAGAAGAAAAAGGTCCAGCAAACAGATCCACCTCGCGTGGGGCTCTCCAAGATTTTCACAAATGGCATCTATCCAGAAGGCGAGATACAGCCATACAAAGACGAGTCGGTTATCTTTCCTGCATCATGACCAACCTACTGAAATAAGTATCCAGTAACGCATGGAGAGTCACTTCGGAGGAGAAGCGATACAACGAGAAGCTGGCCATGGAAGACCCTGATATCACTTATCAAAACATTCGTCGTGCCGCCGAAGTCCATCGTCAAGTCCGTCAACGTGCTCGCAAGTTTATTCGCCCAGGATTGAGCATGACCGAGATCGCAGAGTATATTGAAAATGGGACACGCGCTGTTGTGGAGGAGAATGGTCTGGACGCTGGAGTTGGTTTTCCGACGGGGCTCAGCCTAAACAACTGCGCTGCTCATTACACCCCAAATGCTGGGGATACCACAAGTGTGTTGTGCACCATTGCTTATTTTCGGGACTTATCAAAGATCAGTTTTGCAACAGGGTGACGTTCTCAAAGTGGATATTGGAGTTCACGTCCGAGGTCGCATCCTTGACTCGGCGTTCACGCTCACATTTGAGCCGACTTATGATAAGTTGGTCGAAGCTGTCCAGGCTGCGACCAATACTGGTATCAAAGTAAGCAGCACTCGCTTCTCGAAACTCACACCAATTCATCTGGTTTCAGGAAGCTGGCATAGACGTCCGTCTGGGGGAACTCGCAGGCTACATACAGGAAACTATGGAGTCGTATGAAGTTGAGGTTGATGGCAAGATATTACCTGGTATGTGCACATTTTGTATTTGCTCGCTTTGGCTGACTGTTCCTGGTGCATAGTCAAACCCATTGAAAATCTTAGCGGGCATTCCATCAATCTATATCAAATACATGGTGGAAAATCAGTGTTGCTCGTCAAGAACGAGGATCAAACCAAGATGGAGGAGGGTGAATACTTTGCAATTGAGACTTTTGGCTCAACGGGTCGAGGTTGTGTTGTGGAATACGTCAGCGCTGCATTCCTGTGAGTCTGATTGAGCTGACGCCGTGGAGTTTCTCAGGGCGACTGCTCGCACTATGCAAAGATCGTGAATGCGCCTCGAGTACCACTCCGGTAAGGCAATCGTGGACTGACTGCGCCCTGTTCATTTATTGTATCAAGTTTGACCTCAGCGAAATCGTTGCTTAAATCCATCACGAGCAACTTTGGCACGCTTCCGTTCTGTCGCAGGTATCTTGACCGTGCGGGTGAGAGTAAATACCTGCTAGCGGTGAGTGCGCTCAAAACTGTACTGTAGGATACATTGATCGGACTATGCTTGGCAGTTGAACCATCTAGTGGGACAAGGGATAGTACAAGACTATCCGCCGCTGTGTGATGTCAAAGAAGCGATGACCGCACAATTCGTAAGTAGAGTAGTGCGATCGCGGTGTGAACGGGCTGACGTGCAAACAGGAGCATACGATCTTGCTGCGGCCGACGGTGAAAGAGGTGGTCAGCCGAGGAGATGATTACTAGTACGAGTGTGTCTGCCAAGAGCTGACGTGAAATGAATGACCTTGCAAAAAACAAAACAAAACAACAAAGTCAGATCCAGAAAAGGCAAAGTCTCCGTCGGACAATACCCGCCCCCTGAGTTTCTCTCTGCCCGCTGAAAACTCTCCAGCATGTTCCGAGATTCTCCCCAGCTTTTCTGCGACAACATCAGTCCTATAATTTCTCAACGTAAATCAGTCACTAACCTCCTCCGGGATTTCGACAGCCCTGGCGTCTTCCCTCCCTCTGCTCGAATAGACAGAACTCTCAAGTTACAGAAGCAAGACTCCTTCAGGCTTTGGGACGCATGGAGGTATCCCATCTTCGCCGTAAACAGAGGTACCATATATTCCCTTGGCACAAAAATTTTCTGAGTGCCGCGCAGCATCGTCCCTCGCTCGCGACATTCTCGTGCACCATCTCTGGGGTCCACGCAGAAGAACGTGGGGAATTGAGATGACAGTGCTCAACAGCATGATGAGAGATGTCTCTAGGCACTCGTCATTGGCGGACATTGTGAGTCACTTGCATCGTATATGCAGCTAACTGTGTGATTGAAAAACCATTGAGACGATGGTTCGGATGGTGATGGAACTTACAGGCCTGGTCCCTCTCCCTGCAGATGCCTTGGTTACCCCTGTCACATTCCGTGTCCGTAAGCGGAATCTCCGTGGAATATTAGTAGGTTTGGATGCAATAGAAACTGGAACTCGAGAACTTTCGGGTGAATGGGTGGTCGGGAAGAAGTTGTGGCAGACCTTGCAGTCAGACTACAGATCATCCCACCACTCAGCTCACGAAACAGCTGTGCTGGAGGATGCATCTCCTCGAAAGAAACATTCAAGAGTCATCCTTTACGTGCATGGAGGTGAGTTGATTCTTGCCTCTGAGAAATAATGGTTGATCCGCATACCTCCAGGCGCTTACTACGCCTCGAGTGCTGCTGCACAGAGGATAATAACCATACAGTTGTCGAAGTACACTGAGACGCGTGTTTTTGGTTCGTGATTTCACATATACGAAGACACTTCATTTTTCATGTTTTCTACCAGCGATCGATTACCGCCTTGCACCAGAGACCTGTTTCCCGGGTCCTCTGCATGACGTGCTCAGCGCGTATCTACGCCTCACGGAGGATCTTCCTGTTCCTCCAGAAAATGTCGTGTTGGCAGGTGATAGCGCAGGAGGTGGCCTATGTCTGGCATTGTTACTCTACCTACGAGACAACGATTATCCTCTGCCTGGAGGTGCAATCTTGTTTTCACCTTGGGTGGGTGAGTAACCAACTGCTCTGACACTCTCTGCGCCAATTAACCATGTCATAGATCTTACCCTCAGTTGCCCTTCCTGGGACACCAATGCCGAGGATGATATAGTCCCAATTCCTGGACCTACGGCACACTTGCATCCCGTTGTGATGTACCTCGGCGATAGGCTCGAGGAGTACTTGACCCACCCATATGCCAGCCCAATATTCGGTAAATTTGATGGCCTCCCTCCATTACTCATTCAATGCGGAGAGGCAGAAGTTCTGCGTGACGAAATCATGATTGTTTCCCACAAGGCAACTCTCGCTGGTGTTCATGTCCAACACGAGACGTATGAGGATGCAGTATGTACCATTTACGGCCCTTGCTCATGCATTTTTACATGTCCCACAGGTCCACGTCTTCCAGGCTTTTCCGTTTCTGGGCGCGACTAACGAAGCCTTTATCTCGTGTCGCGAGTTTGTTCGTCGTCGTCTCCCAGAGCTGCAAGCCTCCACGCCAAAGATTCTTGATAACATTTGTGAAGCACGCCTCGACGACGATATAGATAACGACAATGTACGCGTGGTCCGTGGAGATGGTGTTGAGACCTCTTCGGGCAGATACGATATGGAGGTGCAGATGAAACATGACGACCCTCGTAATGATGAAAATCTCCCAAGCTGGGGACCAACCGCAGTGTCCTCGGATACTAGCTCGGAGGTAGATGCAGATTCGGAGGTCGCCCATTCCGTGGCCGCGTCTATGCAGTCGCATTCGGGTCTTCGGCGGATCAAGTCGACACTCTGCCTCCTGGCTGCGGAGCCGCCTTTGACCATGTCTGAGGGCGCTTGCAATAGTGAATCGACATCCGACTACTCGATGATACGACATTCGTCGCCGAGAATACGCAAGGCAAGGAGTCACACAAGCATTGCCTCTTTCATGGAGCAATGGACCTTGTCTTCCAAAAGTTGTGGCACAAGTGGCAAGGTAACGGGCCTTGTTAAATAACATAGTCCGTGATCGTTATATCTCGAACCCATAAGGATACAATGAATCTCGTGTACATAACTTTGGTATTTGATCCGTTTACCATCGCTCGATCCCAGTCTCGCTAATGATCCCCTGACAGCACAATCTTGTGAATCTCTAATTCTTCGACGACATTCTGCAGTGCCCTACGTTCCCAGTGTCCGAAGATGAATCCTTCATACAACATCGTCGTGGTCAACCATGCGATGAAGACGGTGAACAATACGAAGATGGGGTTGACCCATGACAGAGGGACCCAAGCAGAGCCAACGATGAGGCCCAACAACAACAGTATGCCGAGCGCAAAAGTGGCGAGTTCGTGGCGGGAGCGATACTGTGAGTTGCGATATGAAGTCTGGAGGGCACCGAGAACCTCGGAAACCGTCCCCAAGGACATTTCGGACGGGGTATCAACCCAAGGAGATTCGGTTCCCTTGATGTCCATGTCTCCATCTTCGAATGTAGTGTCTTTCTGAGTACGGCGCGAAGTGATAACGAGCGTTGCCTCCACTCCAAAATGGTCTGAATACGAGCATGTATTCCCTGGTATGGGGTCCGTGAAGATGACCTTGGAGTCCCTGCACATCAGTCTATGTGCATCAGGATTGTCGGAGATGCGGCTGGGCTGACGAAACAGAATGTAGTCGAGGCGCTTGCCTACCACCGCGCTATTGGAAGGCCCAGAGTCGCGGTACGAATTTAGAGGGGAGTCGGCAGTGACGCCGTATTTTTCTATGCTCTCACGAGGAGAGATCATCCCCGTCGGTGGAGGAACGGCTGTATGTGAAATCGCCCACGAGTCGATTAAACCAGTATGGCTGCGGACGATATTCATGGCAACGCTGCCGGGAATACTGTTGAGATCTCCGGTCTAGAAATAACTGAGGAAAGCACCACTCGGATGAAGGGGAATCTTACAGCAATAACGTATCGCCCGAGTTCCGCGGCTTGCCTAACGACCTTTGCAAACTCCCAGGCGTTGACAAGTCGGTGGGATCGGTTATACTCTGGGCCATCCTCACCGCCTTTGGCGTAGAACTGACGGGAAAATGGTGACCACTCTGACATGGAGACGGAGAGTGTGGGCTCACGTGTGTATCAAATATTTGCACTTCTCCGAGGGTGGGATGGAGGATGGTGACACTCGCAGCAGCCTTGCCAACATACCAGTCTCCACCAGTGACGTCCATCGGTTCGCCATTGAGAGAGTAGGGCGTGGTGGAAGTGGCGATGATCGGCCATTTCGTGAAGATAGCCAAACCAGCTCCCAATGCACCGCTTCAACGGATGTTATGTCTCAGCTTTCAGCAGGACGGCCCGATTCTAGTACCGTCAAGAACGTACCTATGGAAGAGTTTGGCGTAAGGAAGTCTGTGGGCGACTTTGTCGCGGATTTGTTCGTAGTCTGCGGTTACCCAGATTTCCTGGAGGGCGATGATATCGTGGTCGGACCTCGAGAAAGCGTTAGCGATTGCAGTTATGCGCTCGCGTCGGTCTTTGGAGACAAACTTCAAGCCCCTGTAACAAAACAATGGGAATTAGAACGGGAAGAAGAGAAGAAAATAACATACCAGCAATTGAGACTGGCTACGCGAATTTCTTGCATGGTGATAACCGAGAGGAGTCTCTGCGCCGCCACTGCACCGCGCTACATAGCGTGTTTTTATTAGATTAGAGGTTACACGTGACCTCGCACTTGGAATAAGTCGACGATGTCTACGGCGGTGTTCACCCGGGACGAGTACGTTCAAGTCGACGCCAGACCGTCCCCGCCGACGCTCACATCGCGCTCGACAGTATAGACATATCGACCAGAGCCGCAGATCAGTTCACTCGTCTGTACTACTCCACCTACGACTCCCCCACCCGTGCAGACGACTTGCCAAAGTTCTATCGTGCTACGTCGACGCTGACATGGAACGGAAACCCGTGTCAGGGCGTGGATGGTGTCAAGAAACTGATCCAGAACATGCCTAGCACGAAGCACGAAGTTCAGTCTTACGATTGCCACCCCATTCCAGGTTAGCCCATCGAACGTCTCGCTCTCCGTCATCTCACTGCCCCCACACAAGGCTCCCGTCCCCCTTCGTTACTCGTGACCGTGGCAGGAAACGTCACCCACGGAAAGAATCCAGAACATCCTGTAACCACCACAGGTCGATCCGTAGAAGGACAGCCGAGGGTGTTCTTCCAGACGTTCATGCTTGTCCCAGACCCAGCCGCGCCTGTTGCCGGTGTGGGGGAAGTCGCAAAATACTATGTCGACACTGATTCGATGAGATTCGTAGGATGATCTCAATGGAAGCACAATTGTACCAGCAATATTAATCGAAGTTTACATCTTTGAGAGCACGTCAAGTAAAAGTAAAAGCAAACAACACGACTGTCTGAGGCAATGATATGCAAGTAATAGTCTATTAGTACATAACCAACACTGTGCAGGAAAATGCAGAAAGCAATCAACCGAATGTTTGACTCTGTCGATATTGTCAGTAAACATTCTATGTGGAAAGGACGAGAAACTCACTGAGCGAGCGCTTCGTTTGACTTTCGATAACCGCCATTCGTCTGCCTTTTCGTATTTGTTGAATAATGGCTCGATCTTCTCTTGCTTCTTGCGCTTACTGATTTTGTTGGCATCGGCGACCTTGAAGAACTGGGGTGCGACTTCGACAAGCCATTTGGGCTCAACGGTGGTTACATTGTGGCAATATTCGCGAGTCGTAAGCACCAATTCGTTGTAGATCAACCACTCTGGGTTGCGATTGAAAAGCGCCGAGGACGGATGAATATAAACCGGTGTGCCCTCAACAAGAGTTTTGTATCCCTCTTGCGGATCTTTTTTTGCAGCATTCCTGAAAAAGCCAGAGCAGATGGCCTTGCGAACGAGGTTGAAGTCTCTCCCGGAGGATAGGATATCGTGTTTATACCTTCATCACTGTCAGTTCCAGAGCGTAATTAGATCTGAGCGGCGGTCTCACCTGTCCATGATTCCGACAAGTTGTTTGCGAATATCCTGCGCTCGTCTCATGCTCCTTGCTTGTATAAAGTTCTCATAGCACCACGGGTTGGAGAAATTCGCTGCTTTCCATCCGTTGTATACTGTGAGCAGCGTCAGATGATCACCCTCCGGCTGATGGAATTTGGCCTTCTTCGAATCTGCCTGAGCTTGTTTCTCCTTTGGTCTGTAAAAGACCGTTTGAACAGACAACATGGCCACGATGGAAAGAATCTCCTCCGAACACCCGAGTTCTACTGAAGCGATAACCATTTTCGCTAGCGGCGGATCCATGGGGAAGTCCGCCATCTTGCGTCCGAGGCGAGTTAACAACCCTTCATCATCGAGCGCGGAGAGAGCATAAAGCGCCTCCAAGGCGGTAAGCATCGTTTGCGCAGGTGGGGGGTCCATGAAATCAAAACTGAGCAAATCGTTGATACCCATCGCTTTGAGAAGTAGTATAGTGGATGCGAGGTTCGTTCGTTGGATATCGGGGATTGAAGTGGGTAGCATCTCATTACGAAATGCTGCTTCAGTGTACAGTCGATAGCATTTTCCAGGACCAGTACGTCCGGCGCGTCCGGCGCGTTGGCGTGCCTGAGCTTGTGAGATGGGCATGACCACTAGCGAATCCATACCCAGACGAGGATCGTACGCGTTCTGCTTCGAGAAACCAGGATCGATGACGTAATAGATGCCAGGTATAGTCAATGAGGTCTCCGCGACATTGGTCGCGATCACGACCTTGCGAGCGCCAGGTGGAGTGGGCTCAAACACCCGCGACTGGACTTCGGACGGTAGAGCAGAGTAGATAGGAAGGATGATGAGATCGGGAACCTTTGGGCCAAGAGCCTTCATCCGCTCGAATAGTATTTCGCAGGAGGTATCAATCTCCTCCTGTCCGGTCAGGAAAAGGAGGATATCACCTGGTGGTTCAGAGAGATGTATTTGCATGACGGTGATGAGCGACGCGTCAAGATAATCCGACTCTGGCTCCTTCGTATACAGGATTTCGACAGGGTATGTTCGGCCTGGGATAGTAAAGATCGGACAACCGAAAAAGTACTTGGAGAACTTTTCGGCGTCCAATGTCGCAGAGGTGACAATCAGCTTGAGATCTGGCCGTTTCTTGACAGCCTCTGAGAACGGGTTAGCATGATAGCGCAAGTCCGGCACAAGTACTCACTCTTCAGCAGTCCGAATAAGACGTCCGTAGCGATGGTACGTTCGTGGGCTTCGTCCAACATAATCACAGAATACTGACTGCAAAGAGGGTCGATGACAGACTCTCGTTGAAGCATTCCGTCCGTCATGTATTTGATTTTCGTTTCTGGGCTAGTGCAATCCTCAAAACGGATCGTATATCCAACCTCTTGACCGAGACGACAGCCGACTTCCTCTGCGACACGTTTTGCTACTGACATTGCAGCAACACGGCGTGGTTGCGTGCAACCAATACGGCCTTTGTCGGCGTATCCAGATTCAGCCATGTATTGGACCATTTGCGTCGTTTTCCCAGATCCAGTGTCCCCAACGACGATGAGGACTTGGTGCTAAGGAAGGAGTCAGTATTTTCCCCGCTTGTCAGAAGGATGATATTACATCACCGATAGCCTGAAGCAACGCATCTCTGAGCTTGTATATAGGCAAGTTCTTCCGTTGATCTTGAATGCTAAGCGTCGGAACTTCACCGTATGTTGTTGCCTTGTTAAACGTCGACTCCCTCCACTTTGGAACTTCCCCCGCTTTCTGATCCCTGAGATTGCTTCTAAGGTCTTGCGCGAACATTTTCTCCGTGTCCTTGGCCATAGGATCCAACCACGGGGCACTGAAGTCGCGAGCCTCGGAGTCTGCACGTTCATTGGCTTCTTGCTGACGGAGCTCTCGTCGTTCTTTTGCCAGCGCCGCACCGCCAATGGCTGCCCTGTTCATAGAGCCATCTGGTGCCTTGATGATCTTTACTGGACTGAGGTCAAGGGTACGCTTCGTTTGTCCAGCCAAGAAAGGTGGTTCTTCTTCTCGAATTTCGACATCTAGCTCTTCCTCCACCTCCGCGCGTGCCACTGGATTACTGAAATCCTCATCCAGGTCGGGGTACTCTGAAGCATCTATGACTCCGGAGGATATAAGTTGTTTGATTTCCCAACGTTCAGGCGACGTGAGGCGTTTGGCAGACCGCACTGGATGTTCCTCCCGGGAACGCAAGGGAACAGCATTGGCTCCAGACGAGGCTCGTGCAGCGCGTTGTCGTTCCTCCTCCATCTCCGCTTCGGATTTGATGCGTAGGTGAGGCGTAAGATCACGACCGGTGACCTGGTCGACGTCTTTCATTGAAAGACCTACTCGACTACCCGCGACGCTCATAACTTTGACTTTAACGCGTTGCCCTCTACTGAGCAAGTCCGAGGCAGAGTTCGCACGAGCACCTTGCTGGATGTTTGAGACGTGCACCATACCTGTTGCAGAGTGAGAATGGACAAGATGGCTTCATACTACGAAACGGGCTTACCCTCGACGCGCCCAGAAATGCCTTCGAGTTGCACAAATGCACCGAAATCTTTCAACCCCGAGATCCGACCCTCGTAAATCTTGAATAGAACCGGACTCTGGTCCTGAGACGCGCGATCTCTGCCTCCATTTCTATAATCCCTCCTCGGTTCGAACGAGCGACCTCTGTCTGGACTGCGACTTCGTCTCCGGGGTGGGGACCGGGACCGGGACCGATCCCTCCGTTGGGGCAATTCTTCCGTTCTCTCCACATGCACCTTCTTCTTTGCGGCACCTTCAAACTGAGCCATCATATCGTCCACCTCTTGCATCAGCACATCCTTGTTCAATTCTTGGTCTGGCATAGCAAGACCAGGGAAGAGACGCTTCTGCTTATCCGCCTCGGCGCCTTGAACATCAGAATCGGAGAGAATGTTTGCGAGTTCCTTTGACTTCTTTTTATGCTTTGGATGCAGGCTGAGAATGAGACGGTCGATATTTTCGATAGCAGAGTCCGGAAGAGACCCATTCAGCTTCTCCTTGAATTGCTTGAGAGACGCCGACTCTTCGTGGAGATTGATAACGTATTCTGCGAGTACTTTGTCGTTGACCTCGATGTAGTTGTAAACCTCCTGCGTTATTCTCGCGACCAAGGAGAACAGTTCGAGGTTGTAGAGGTCGTCCGTCATCGTAGTTTGCAAGGAAATGAGTCTTGCTGACGTAAAACTTCCGTTCGTTGCATGGCTCCACGCGCCGGTGGAAGGGGCATAGTAAAGTCTGGAAATGCCGGGAACGCGTCAAAGTCTAGCCCGGACCAGCCCACTGCAGAGGAGAAACCTCTCTTTCCTCCTGGATCCAAATACCCATTAAGCTTGCTTCAGGAAAGGTCGGCCCGTTCTCTCCATGTAGCCCGTTACTTTGAACCCCACAATGCATGCGGATCTGGCAGCTAGTATATCTGGCGGAGAGTTGCCTTAGCCGCACGCATGGTGGAGTACGCAGGTCGAGCTGCACTGTGTGTGCAATCCATATCTCACCATGGTGCATGCATCACGTATCTAGATGCCAGAAAAACGGTTGGGAAAAGCCAGTCGTCGATACCGTAAAGTCTGTCTTCTTTCTGGCACTCCACTTTTCTTACCCAGCCACCAGCGAAGACACGGCGAAGACTGGACGTTTGTCGTATTGTTGAGTCGGATCAATAAAAGAACCTCTCAGAAGACAACCGTACGATTCGAGTCTCATCCGTCCTATACGCGGCCTACTGCCCTAGAGGCACGCCATTGGGGAGCAACTTACGCCCTGTACCGTGTTCGTACCTTCCGTTTCCACTCCACTCTCTTAGCGCGTATCGTGTTGAACCATTTGTACCGCGTTAGTTTTGTAATGGAATGCAACTCAATCGTGTTCTGCCTCCTGGACCTCGAGAGTATTGGACCGAATTGGCTGCACAACACAAAGTGGCTCCGGAGCACCAAAAGTGGATGTATGACGCCGATCCGTTCGCCGCGCGAAGGGAAGTAGAAGAAAGACAGGCAAAAGCTACTCGAAAGAGGGAAGAGACAGCACAGGGAGACACACACAAACCTTCGGTTCCTCCTAAATTCACCCAAGCCCCAGAAGTGAAAATGTCTAGCACCCTGCGCGATCTTGTAGAGGATACTGTCAAGAAGGGGAGGAATCTCCTCTTTTTCAATTGCGCGTTCTCATTTCAATTCTTTATAGGCTAGTGCATTTTTCCCGCATCATGAGACTACGTCTTCGGTACTAGGGGAAGACGACATCCCTATTGTGACTCAGCGACTTCGACACTTGGGCTTCCAGCAAATTCAGATTGAAAAGGCCATATCCTATCTCTCTGCACATACCCCTCTAGGCTCGCATCTATTGAGCTCACTGGCTCCTCTAGAAGCTTGTATCGAGTACCTCCTCTTACACGTCGCCGAATCTGACCTTCCGAAACGTTTCTTTTCTTCCAACGATTCCTCCGATCCGTTCGTTGTCTCCGGCCACTCCGGTGCCGATAGCCTGAAAAAGCGGTGGACTGAAGACCTCGCGATCAAGGAAGCGGGCTTCCCTGCGCATGTGGTCAAGGAATGCACCGCCGATCCAACTATAGCAGAAGATTCAGTACTTCTCATCGCCGCACTCTCTCGTAAACTCATAGGCAAAGATACGGGGATGTTATTCGAAGGGAGCGCGAACTTGCAGTCTTCTTTCCAAGAGACAAGGGACCGGACTGACGAAGTAGAAGCACTTGGAGCTCATTTCGTTGACCCGTGCCACACCGTCATGCCGCTGTTCAGTGCCCCGGTGCAGCTTCATGTCATCTTCCCACCTGACACTTGCAGCGACAGGTCGTCGCCGGCTGTGTACGTAGGATCGAAATCGGTGGCGCCATATATTCGACTGCATCTACTTGCAGAGCTTCTGCGTGCAGCTGAGCGAGAGGACTTTATCGAACCCGGTGAAGGTTTTTTGATCGCAGCCATGCGAGTCCTCGAAGACCATTGGGCCCAGATCGAAACGAACGGACCACCCGAGATGTCAACCATAGTCGGACATCTCATTCGTCCCACCGTCGTACCACCAATGCCAGAACTACCATACGATGAACCTGACGTCAAAGATAACAGAAAGACTACGCGTCGAAAGGCCGGACGTACGTACGACGACCGATCAGACGAACAAGTAAAACGAGACTTCGAGAAAACGTGTCAGACGAAGAAGTATGCAGACATGCTCATCTCTCGTCAACGTCTACCTGCATTTTCGGCCAAGGATCAGTTCTTGAGCGTTTTGGACAAGCATAGAGTCGTCGTTGTCGTGGGAGAGACAGGTGAAGCCCATCCATTTTATTTTAGTGGTTTATGCTCACAGCCCACCCCAGGATGCGGGAAGACTACACAACGTGCGTAGATGATGCGTCAATCCGTTTCATAATACTCACGCTCCAAACGTCATCAGTACCTCAGTTTATATTGGACTCTCTTATCCAGAATGGCCATGGCTCGAATGCATCCATCGTTATCACGCAGCCCAGGCGAATCTCCGCAGTGTCCGTAGCGGCACGTGTATCTGGAGAGCGCGCGGATGACGGGTCCGTTGGCTACGCCATTCGAGGTGAAAATAAGCAAGACAAACGAACCAAGCTACTGTTCTGTACTACCGGAGTGCTGCTCAGGCGACTCGGTTCTCGGGACAAACTAGACAACGTAACGCACGTCGTCGTGGATGAAGTAAGCTCACCCACACTAGACAAACCATGAGTTAGTCTCACAGAGCACTGAATACAGGTACATGAGCGCTCTGTCGACGGAGACTTTCTATTGCTGGAGTTGCGAGAACTTCTTTTGACGCACGATAGGCTCAAAGTAATTCTGATGTCGGCTACCATCAACCATGAAATATTTATCAAGTACTTCAACAACGCTCCCCTGCTCACCATTCCGGGCTTCACACATCCAGTCGAGGATATGTGAGTACATCCCGTCCGTTCGCCGTCAACGACAGGCTAAACTCGATCAGATACTTGGAAGATTTCATAGATAAGTTAGATTATGTGCCTTCCGGAGGGAAGGGTAGCAAGAAGGGAGAGAACGACAAAGAGTATGAAGATAAACTGAGATCCCAAGGCCTCAGTAAGCGGGGCATATCCTCCGTTCGGAACATCGCAGCGGCAGAATGCATTGACTACCAGGTGCGGCAAGCCATCTTCGCAGACAGAGACCGCATCTAACCGCAGATCACACTAGTTAATCTCCGCACTCGTCAAACATATCGTTTCCTCTGCAGATGTCCCGGCTGGTATCCTTGTCTTCCTGCCCGGCGTTCAAGAAATACGACAATGTATTGCTGCCATTTCGAGCGTGGTAGTTGATAACGAGACAGACATTTACCCTCTCCATGCTAATCTTACCAGCACGGAACAACGCGTGGTATTTAATGCATCGAAGAAATGGAAAGTCATTGCTGCTACGAACGTCGCCGAGGCAAGTATTTGCTCGAGTTCCAGTAATCGGCCCCACTTAGCGAATCTGACAGACATCCATCACCATTGATGACGTGCTCTATGTCATTGACGGCGGAAAAGTCAAGGAGACGAACTACGATCCGGCCACTGGGCTTTCTATCCTGGCAGAGCAGTGGGTAACCCGTGCAGCTGCCAGACAGCGTAGAGGAAGAGCGGGTCGTACGAAGCCAGGCATATGCTACAAGCTATACACGCGGAAGCAGCAAGAGAACATGAATGCTTTCCCTGTGCCGGAGATTCTTCGTATCCCTCTCGAGAGTATTTCGTTGACGGTCAAAGTCATGCGAGAGGATGAGGATGTTCAGGCGAGTTACATATTGCATCTCTTGTCCACGTGTACGACTTGAATTTGGTTTTCACAGCACTTTTTGAAGAAAGCGATTGACCCTCCCGATGTATCGGCGATGGACAAGGCATGGTCGACCCTGCAAGAGCTAGGAGCTGTGGATAAGGAGAGCAAGCTCACTGCCCTTGGGCGTTATATGGTAAGTTCATGGCATCTACTAGCCAGTCAACTGCCCTCTCATTCTACTTTTAGGCTATGCTTCCTTTGGATCTCCGATTGGGCAAGGTGATCCCGTGTGTCTACATGCATAACACCCCCTGATGCCTGATACGTCCAGATGCTGGTACTCGGATTGATTCTCAGGTGCCTGAACCCTGTCCTCACGATAGTTGCAAGTTTGTCCTCCAAGACCCTGTTTGTCAGCCCTCTGGAAAAACGCGAAGCGGCCACTCAGTACGATATTGGTTGTCCTTTTTTACTTGCACTAATGCACTATAGATCGAGGCTCCGTTTCGATAAACACAACAGTGATCTTCTCACAGACGTTAACGCATACGACGAATGTATGCGACTCCGCTCGGGCAGCGAGTCTACGAGCGCATGGAGGAGATTCTGCGAAGAGGCAAGTATTCCAAATACTACTAGCAGGTACTTGAGAAAACTCATATCACACAGAACTTTATCTCGACGGACGCCGTCCGCGAGATAACATCGCTCCGACAAGATTTCTTTTCCTCCCTCTCAGACATGGGGCTGATCGCCTTTTCGTCCACTCTCGACTCGCCGAACCTCAACATCAACAGCGCGAACACGAACCTCGTCAAGGCCGTCATCCTCGGGGGTCTCTGGCCGCGCGTCGCACGCGTCCACCTGCCCGCGTCGGCCATCAAGTTCGACAAGGTGCAGGCGGGGACCGTGCAGCGCGAGAACACGGCCAAGGAGTACAAGATGTATGACCCTGGGAACGGCAGGGTCTTTTTGCACCCTTCGTCGGTCCTGTTTGGCGAATCGACGTGGAAGTCGCCGTTTTTGGCTTATTTTCAGGTGCAGCAGACGACGAAGGTCTTTGTGAGGGGTGCAACCGAGGTACATTTGCCAGTGATTGGACTGGTAACCGTTTGATCGTTCCCCTCCGCCAGGTACCCATGTATGCGCTTCTGCTATTTGGTGGGCCGGTGTCGGTGAACCATGTCGGTGGTGGATTGGTTATCGGGAACGGAGACCACACGTTCAGGTTGAGGGCTTGGCCACGGATCGGAACGCTTGTTAATCAGTTACGGTGAGCCAACTTAGGCATGTGCCTTGCGCACCGCTGATGCAACTTTGCAAGTTGGCTCTTGGAGGCACAGTTGCAGCAATGTATCGAGGAAGGTGTGATGCTGGGGACTGAGCAAGACATGCTAGTTTTGAAGGCGATCGCAGCACTTTTGGAACAAGACGGATTAAGCGGATATTGAGGCAGGGCATTGTGATATTCCGTAATAGGGTGATACAAATCTATGGTAGAGATGGTATACATGGGGTCGTTGGATACTTCTATTGTGACCCATTTGAAACTGCTTGCTCTGTCGGCGCGTACAAATGCATAAGTTATGTGATACAAATAGAGTGGGTAAGATAAATCATGTTGGGAGCGTGTTGGTGATGGGGGGCATGAGTTTCTGAAATCGTTGATGTTGGAGTAACGCGAGCTTTTCATCCAATTCGTTGATAAATGTACGAGGGGATAATTGGGTGGGTGACGTCGACGATGTTGCAAGACTTGCACCAATAGAGTGCTTCCGATCTTTCTGGAATACAGGGGGCGTCGTCTGCAGAGAACGTGGAGGGGTCGTAGAGTCTGGGATTGGCATCTGGGCATTCCACGGGGGAGCATAGGGTTGTGTGCGTGCAGTGAGTTTTCGGCGGATCTTGGTGATAGGCGTCGGATGAACGTTCGGGGAAGGGTCCGGTGAGCCGGATTTGAAGATGGATTTAAGTTTGCTAACGAGCATACGACGGCCTGCGCGAGCCAAAGGACGTGACACGGCGAACAGCGAAGGACAAATGAAACTGCTCACCTGCGGGCGGCGAAGACGTGGACGCGCCAGAGGGAGATGAAGACGAGGAGTCCGGATATTCAGGAACTATGCAATAGATGAACAAATAAGCAGGAAGAGACAAAGAAAATATTACTTGGTGGAGATAGCGTTCTCGATCTGGAGGATTTGCTGAAAATGTTTGCGAGTTTGGAACGGCGGCGCAGCAGGGGGGACGAATCAGAGGAAGCCGTCGGAGGAGGTGGAGAGTGCTGATCGACATGGTTAATTAAGATGGGCGAGTTCAAGGATCCGCGTCTGCCAGGCAATGAGAGACGGAGAAGGGTGGAAGAACGCCTCGTGGACTTTTGGGAAGGATGCACAGCAAGGGAAGGTGGGGAAGAAGACGGAGTGATTCGGCCAAACTGATCTAAGCGAGCGGGAGGGGAATCCGGGAGTAGCGATCTCTGCTTTTGGAAAGGGGAAGACCATCGACGCTGTACGGGGGAAGGGAGGGAGGAGGAGGAGGGAAAGGATGCTGCAGAGTTTGAGGTGGGAGGGGAAAAGGAAACATGGCGAGTAGGAGGAGGAGTGGGGTTAACTGTAACAGGGGTAATTGGAACGGGGAAAGTTCGGTGAAAGAGAAAGAGAATTGCGACGAAAAGAGAAAAGAAGAAAAAGACGACGACGACGAACATGAGCGTCTTTGAGACTCAAATCATCGCGTTAGAGCGTTGACGGCGACAATTTCTTGACATCCACGAAATATTTTGACAAGTCGAACGACTTTCTCATTTTCATTCTCAGCGGCACTTTCCTAGCAAGTATGTCCGATGACGACGAGGACGAGTTTGCAGCCTACGATTTCTCTGAATTCACCAGCCAAGATTTCGCGGAGATCGATGCCGGTCTCGCTCGTCCAGCAGTGCACATCACCATAGAACGAGACAGCCCTTTTCAAAAGTTTCTCTCCTACAAAAAACACCTCGCAGTCACAGACATCACTGCCCCCCTTTGGTAAGCATCAATTCGTCACCCCCTGGACGGCCCTCCAACTATATCAGGTGTGAGGCACAGTACGAGTACAGTCTCTATGGCCGACGTAACAAACCCCTTCATCTCCGTCCTTCTTCCTTTACCTCCAAGAACGGAAAGCAAATACGCGTCCAACCTGAGATCGCCCAAGCAAACGACCGCACACTCAAACGTGGCAAGGTATCCTCCATCTTCTCCCCACCGTGTACCACCTCTCATACTCCCATATAGTCTGTGCACAAAGCCTTGGAAGTCGAGCTACGTCCCGACACAATTGTCGTCCGCCCCGTCTCCGATGAGGAGCGCTTCGGTCTTCGGTCAGTACCTTTGCATGCCGTACACTCCTTCTTTCATCGTTTTCCCCTAGTATCTTACAGCTCATCGATGGCTTTAATCAACTAATTTCTACTGGCGTCACGGTAACCAACTCTGTACTTCCTTTTCCATCGTATTGATCGCCCAACAGAGGGAACTGCCCGTGTTCATAATCACACATGGTCAAGTCGTTCTAGGCATCATTGTATGTGTTCATTACTCCATTCCCATTCCTATTCATATGTTGCCAAGGACGAGGTCCTCTTAATTCGAACGAGCCAAGATCAAGTCGATCCATCCACAACACCTCCTTGCTCCCCACCAAAAAAAAGGCAACGAGTGGCATCTGTCACCAGTGAAGCTGGACCAGCCGGCCATGCGACGTCACCTTACATTCCTGGACAGTCATACGAGTTACGTATCCTCGATTACAAGACACGCCAGTCCCAACATGTTCCCTTGGACCAAGATTCTCTTGGACCACGCACCCAGCTCATGATGTATCATCGCATGCTCTCCGCCATCCTCAAACCTGAAACGTTCGACTTTGATTTACTGTGGACTCAACTAAAAATCGATCCCACGAAACCCTTTTCGGACAAGTTCGTGAAAGAGGTCGAATGGGAACAACGACACGCCACGAATTGCAGCCTACATCTCGATCGCTTGGTTTCCGAGTGGAAATATATAATGCAACGAAAACCTGATGGCCTTGTGGGGGTCAGTCGACAATTGCAAATCGTCTACCGTCGGTCAGCATTTGCGGGAAAGCAGCGAAATAAAGGAAAGCACAGAGCAAAGACAGTAGATTTAGATGACCCCCTCGAAGCTCTTGTGCTCCAAGAAGAACTCGACATTGCTCGTGCCATCGAAACGAGTCTCAGTGGGATCCCCCATCAAGAAGCCAGCCAGGTTGTTCATCGTGTAGCCCACCATGTCAAGCAAGCTGGGCCTTCGTTCACCGGCTGCACATCTACCATCTGGAAGGACCTCATTTCCCCGTTGGATTCTGAGCAATCCGATCCCGCACTGGCTTGGGCAATTCAACAATCGCTGTTGGACTGCGCAGACAAGGCACGTGTGCATGTGACAACAGAGGCAGATATCGATCATGGTGGGGATCTGTGCTTGGAAATGTGGAAGTCGACATTGATGTGTCAGTATAAATTAGACGATCCACGGTCTGATGAAACGAAGCAAGAGGTAATCGCGCCGGAGGACGAGGCGCAAGACAAATCCATCGTCGAAATATCGCCGATCATCGGGACGAAAGAATTCGAAATGAATGACGATAAGCTTGATGCTCAGCTTGCCGACGTCCTCCAATGGTGGTTCGGTGCGCGACCGGCCAAGGGGGTGGATCTCAGCCAAACAAATCGGTGCTTGTAAGTCATCGATTGACTTGTTGTTGTTCGTGGCAGGGATTGACGTGCGACTCGTCAGTACGTGTGAATATCGGGATTCGTGTGAGTGGAGAGAGCAAAAGGCAAAGGAAGCGGCAAGGGCCGTATGACGTAATATAGTTCTAAGGGTCGAAGCTATCCAAATTGCATCCAAACTATTTTTACGGAATATATTCAATGACGATGGATGGTTGGGTAGACTATCTCCATCTTCATTTCCTCGGCGAACACGTCCTCTTCTCTTTCTTACGTCTCCAATCTTTTTCTTCGTTCATTTTCTGTAGTATCATTATATCTCTAGTATGTCTCTTCGAGAGGTGTCGTTCGTCCCACTCTTCCACGCTTCCGTGCTGACATTCTGCAGATTTCTGACCGTCGTCTCGAATAAAAACATACAGCCCAGTTATGTACGGCACTCACGGCTTGCAACCGCAGCCTGGAGGAGTTCCATGTATGGTTGCCTCACTTTGTTGAGATTGTGAGCGGTTTCTCTTTCCCTGGAAAAGCTAGCTCATAGCGTGCAGATTGTATATGCTCATAGCCATGTCAAATCATCTAGGGTGCGTCTCTCCGTCATCGTTCATAACTTGCTCTTGACTACGCTTCCCAGGGCTATAGCCGTCGTCGTAAGCATTCCGAGTCCCATTCCAAGAGAGCTACAAACCTTATCGCCTCCCCTAGGTGATCACGCTCTCCATTGGACAGTTCGCCATCGAATATTTCCAATACCAAGAACCGAACTTGGACGGACAGTACGTTTACAAAGTCAATCCGCCGAGAACTAACCGAAACACCCGCACCGCTAGACTAGAGGAGCCCCTTCTCGAGACGTCGTTCCCAGGAGGAACAGATCGCGCATGGCGTCATAAAGAGCGACTCCGCACGAGGTCCAAGCCAGACAATATATTCATTCACCCGTACGAGTCGAACTTGGCGCGTGCCGACGCTGTGGCTCTCGAGCTCGGTATCACTGGTGATACAGACCTAGTCCAGGGAAACATGGCTGACGGGCAGTCGTGGCAGCTCGGAAGAGGTAAAGACGTTGCGCGGGAGGCGTTTGGTCACTCGCACCGCCCCCTAGACTCTGATACCGATAGTTTTGACCATGCGGATGAGGATGGTGAGAGGGACGGTGAATTAACCGGCACGGGTTGTTAGGTTTAGTTGGCACCATACCAAAGACAGTATGCTCTCGTATCATTATGTCAACTTTGATGAGTCCCCTATATCCAAACCTACAAATTTCTATGCAGCTGGAGCCCCTAAACTAACTCCTCTTTCTCACAATCTTCATATCATGCAAAACGAATCAACTCAGCCCACTCAAGATGTTATCCTGCGCTGCAAAGATGGAGCCTTATTCTATTCTTGGAAGATCGTCCTATCTATATCTTCACCCGTATTCAGTGATATGTTCACGTTATCACTGCAGAACAAGGCTCATTTGTCGGACGACGGACGACCAATCATAGACTTGTCCGAGGACAAGCACACCATCGAACATTTACTGTCACTCTGCCACCCACCCAGCTACAGCGGGAAAAAGTTCCAGATCGAGACTGTCGATGAGCTTTGCGCCGTCCTCGAGGCAGCGACAAAATATGACATGATGAACCTTCGCCTCGTCGCACTCGAAGAGCTCACCAACCCCGTATTCCTTCGCCTGGACCCCGTGCGTGTCTATGCACTTGCCTGTCTGTATGGGCAGCACGAGGCGGCTCGGCTTGCGGCTCTACACACGTTGGCGCTACCGAAGCTGCTGGAGCGTGGTTATGTCCCCGAGTTCGAAAAGGTTCACGCTGGCCTCCTCTGCCACCTCGTTTCGTATCGCGAAGAGTGCGCGGCAGCTGCGCGTGCGCTGGCACAGGATCATACGTGGATCGTGTATATGGAAGACATATCACAACTTTTTGGGTGCGACGATCACGTGGAATGGACCACGATTAGGCTCCCGCTTTCCAGAAAGTATCCGGCGGGTCGGGAAGAATCCATGTTGGTGCACAGGTGGTGGATGGACTACATGAGGAAGTCAGCATGCGCGTTGCAAAGCTCCCCTCATGGCAACACTGTGAGAGACCCAAAGCTTGTGGGCAAAGTTTTGTCAGAGATGTTGTCTTCGAAGTGCGAAGAATGTAAAGCACCGCAAGCCCGGGACGCGTTCGGAATCTTTGTGGACAAATTTGCTAAGATGGTCGATGAAAGAGTTGCAAACGTACGTCAACGTTCGCCCATCCTGAAGAGTGAATTAACCATTTTTCCTGCAGGTCGAAATCAATGTTGGATTCTAACGCTGGGAACTACCTTTAAGCCCAATCGATGTATCACCATCATGTAAATAGTAGAAGAGAAGATGATACAGTCCATGCATATTGTCCTCAGCTCGCATCGCGCAAAACAGTGGTTTCACGCTAAGCCAACTTGAAGACGGGGGTTTACAGATAGGGAATTATGTAAGGGCACGGTGGTACTGTACTGCACAAAGCGAGCGCGAAATCTAGAGGCTTGCAAGATCACTACAAAATTCATTAGGACCAAATACGAGAAAGCAACACTCGGCATTAATGTTGGTCCACTGGCACTGATATCACTGTCAGAATTTCATTGGAACTCCAGGTGGTAAAAATATTCAGAGGCCTGGAATGATATATTGTATTCTTCTTCTTGATACCGCCCACTAGTCCACTGTGTCCTGTCGACTTGAAGATGCAGCACGACCACCACGAAACCCGGGCCTGCATCAATGCGGCGTCCACCTTATACGCCGCGACATTCGGATAAAAGAGGCCATCCTCTGCCTCGAGGATTCGGAGTCGCAGCTGGGACTCGGGATCAAGGAAGATCTAAAGCAATTGTATAATTTTCTTGTCGACGTAAAGAGTTGTAGATACCACATCATCATACCAGAGGCCCGCTGGTGGCTGGCGTCACTACCTTAGTACATTCAAATAGCATGTGAGAATCAAGTTGTAATTTAAGTTCACGACAGTGACTACCTTCAAATTCATTGAATGTACATCCATGTAAATAGCGAAGAGGGGGTGATAGTCCATGCAAGAATACACTGTCTCAGAACACTCAATTGTCCCGATTGACACTTCCACCAACGAGTCCAGCTCGCTTCGTGGTAAACCCCCGTCTTGGCGCGGAACCGGTAGGACTATGAGAAGCCTCCTCTGATTTCCTTTGCCACTGATCAATGAGTTTACCGACACCTCGATAGGGCTTTTCGGGAGAGGGTGAACGCCGATCCTCCTCTGGTGGTGCAGCAGCGTTGACGGCTGGAGAGGGTAAGCCATCAATACCTCCTTGGGAAGAACTGTGCGACAGCAGTTTGCTAGATGACGACGTGGGCAACCCCGAAATCGAACTCTGGCCTCTGGACGCGACCCCCAATTTGTCGGTTGACCCAGTGTAGCTAGGCTTTGCATTGACAGACAGCTGGCGCTTGTCGCTCTCGACAGCCTGAGGGACCTCATCAGATGTAGGAGCAACTCGGGAAGGGGAGAACTTCGACGCAAGGGGGGAATGCAGGGACTGTTGTAGAGCACGGCCTGTCGCCACCGGTACTACGCCCGGCACCACAGCTGATTTGGGGAGGGAAAGAGGAGCGGGGGACGCGACTCTCCCAATGGCTTCATATCTCTGTACCATGTCTGTGATCGACGGTCGACGGGTGCCACTCACACGAGAGCCGTCTTGGGGGACAGAAAGACCAGAGGGTGTCACCAGCGTATCCACTTTCCCGTCAGAAATGGACTTTGACATTGGGAACAAGAGCAAGGATTGTGGACGGCCTCTCGAGGAAGACGTTGGTGTGTTGGTAGTTGAATTCACAGCCGACATCTGCTTCACGTGAGACCTGGGAGAACGCCGAGGCGACCTGCTAGGTGATCGTGGCACCTCAACTACCCCAGCATTTGGAGCTGGAGCTTGTAGATGCTGCGGTGATGTTGCGTTGAACCTCGTCGCAGGAGGCACAGCGATGGACCGACTCTTCAAATACTTCTCGTGGGGGGAATCGGTGGACGAATTCGTAACCGCATCTTTCCGCTTCTCCCTTGTCTGGACGACACCACCACCCCATAGGTCAACCAGGTCGTGTACGGAGCTCTGCCTTCTTTTGTGCCTCGGACCGGATGCCTTCGAGGATTTAAATCCGATAGCGTCCTCAGGGCTTTCCTCATCACTCGAAGATATCTTCCCGTCTCGAGGGGACTCTAATGCTGGCTGCGCCTTCCAGTCATCTGAAGAGGAAGACCTTTCAAATGAAGGACGAGTAGTCGACCCCATGAGTGAGTCCTGACTGATATTTGGGAAGCGTATCGACGATGCCTGCGGAAGTCCACTTGGGAGCACAGGATTTTTGTGGTTCGAGGTCAGGCTCATACTTTGCTTGCGTTCCCTGGATCGTGAGCTCCGCGAGTTTCTCCTGGTTATCGAAGCGGTTGTAGATGTCCGGTTGAGGTACTCAGGCCGTTGGCTAGTGACAGCTTCTTGCGGGGTTTGTATAGGGACCCTGTTCTCTTGGACGAGCGAAGAGCGCTTGTGAGTGAACTCGCGCAATACGGGTGTCTCTTGTGATTTCGTCTCTGAGGCTGCACGATCCTTCACCGGCGATATCAACGTGTCAACATCTCCTGTCAGCCAGTCCTTATACTCGCGGGTCTTCTGTGGTGCTAAGGGAGCGCTGGCTGAGTCACCCGTCAAATCAACCAAGTCATGGGTCTCGAAAGGTTTGGAGGAAGCATGGACCGCGTGTTTCAACGATGATCGTGATGGCGGACGACCGCTGGAACGTTTGGTTGACGAGACAGCTTCGCCGGTCTCCGGACCTGCTAAAGGCCGTCGCGCTTCCCCTGTCTCATGAGCTCCTGTAACTTGTTCTGAACGAGCACTGTTTTGGGCAACCGAACGCCGAGGCTGTGGACGGAAGGATATTGAAGTAGAAGGGAATGACAAGTCAACGATGTTCTCGTTGCCAAGATTAGGTTCTGGTTGCGTGGTATAACGGTTGGGCTTCTGAGAATATGCCACGGATGCATGTAATTCTTCTAGGGAGGGGAACCTTGTCTCCGCAGACAGATCACCAGTCTGAAGAAATGCTGGGTTGGCGGTAAAAGGGGTTGAGCTTGACATTGACTGGATAACAGGACTATTCCTCCATGACGAGCTTGTGTGCGGAGGCGACGGACGAGGTGAAGGAGATGGCTTTGCGCTACCGGTAGTAGGCTTTGGCTTTGTCGCTGTCGACGACGGGCTATGTGCGATAGCGCGACGATTGAAGGCATTTACTGCCGCCAACCCTGTTCTCAGCTTGCGTGCTTCACCCAGAGTTGGAGCGGGGGGTAAAGTAGATGACAGGCCCAACCCCTCAAAAGCATCCTTCCCTTTAGTAATGACAAGCTTCGTGGTTCGAGACCCCTCTAGCGGAGCGATCTTCGACGGCGCCGCCTTCTCTGTCGAGGCAAATGGAGGTGCACCGGAGCCTGTACTGTTACCATCATATGCTTTCCATAAGGACTCCGCAAAGTTGTCCCCGAAGGTAGAACTAGCTGGGAGCGCGTCGCCATCAGTCACTTTTGAGCTAAGCGATTCAACACTCCAGTTGGCCTCCGTAACAGCCCGCCCAGTACCCTTTGGCTTCCACGCCGAAATAGTAGCACTGCTAGAACCGAGGGGTTTGTTATCGTCATCACTCTGCGCACTGCTCTTTATGGCTCTCCAAGCGTTGTCTTCCTCCGCATCAAAGTGGTCGTCCAACAAGTCGACCTTTTTGGGTTTCGTTGCTTCTAGCAGTACCTTCGGTGGACTGGGTGGTTTCGACATTTCCGGGTCCTGCTGCTGAGAGGAAGACGGACGTCCGCGTCGCATCGGGGCAATAGCCTCCAACACTTTGTCTCTTGCTTGAATTCCGGTATTTTTTGCCGGTGAAGGCCGCCGCGTGGTGCTGGACGATGGACGGTAGGAGACTAGATTATCCAGTGGGGCAGCTGCTTGCGACTGAGACTGAGGTATCCGTGGAGAAAGAGGCTGTGGTGGGACAATCTGATAGGCGAAGCGTGATTTGGTGCCGCGCATGCGATGAACTTGGACAAGGAGCTCAAACACGGATGGACGTTGGGTGCCGTGCTCACAGAGCGTCGAAACTACAGTGCGCAGATGGATGAGACAAGAAAGACGCATGAAGGGGTCAACGTACCGATCAAACCATTCAGCTGCGGAGAATATACAGGATACGGAGGGATCCGGTACTGTACGTTCAAGATGGCCAAAGGTCCATGCTCCTCGAAGGGAGTCGTATAGTAACAGAGCTTGTAGAGTAACACCCCCAGTGCCCACACGTCGGATTTTTCATCGATCGGACGGCGCAAATAAGGGTCGATCATTTCCGGGGGCCGGTACTGAAGAGTTGTATGGCGGTTGAGATCTGCTTCAACTGCCCTGATCTCTTGAGCCGTAGATGGCGGTCGGGGTGCGACTGGCGTCGCTGATCCAAAATCGCACAATTTGAAGGAGGTACTGGATGACTGGAGGATATTTTCCACTTTGAGATCGCGGTGCAGTAGAGCTGGTCGCAGGTTATGCATAGCCGCAACTCCTTCGAGGACATCAACAAATATCTGCAGAATCTCTGCTTCTGTGAGACGTTCCCTGAGGCGCCTGTTCATCATGTCGATGATACCACCGCCTAGATTTGACTAAATAAGACAATTAGGAAAACAAAATACAGACGTTGGGCACCTGGGCAAAACTCCATAAGGATGAAAACTTCGTACTGGCCATTGGACATTCTGTGCCATGCGGCATCGATGAGGTAAACAATATTTGGGTGGCCCTTCAGAATCCTCTAGTACGATGGTGTGAGGGGACGGGACGCAGTCGAAGATCCTGCTGCGCACCATGATATCGACTTCTTTCTTGACCTCCGTGAGCAACGCTTCGTTTGGCACGGCAATGCGCTTAAGGACATGGTGGGTCGTGTTACACACGGGTGTCGGGGTCCTCACGAGGTAGACATGGGAGAAGCCACCTGGGGAGGAGTATTCAGACATTGGGGAAGTAAGGCGGGACTCGAAGACCTTGGCTAAGATACCTCTCCACCTGGACGGTATACTTGTTGACGGAGATTGTCTGGCCCGGAAGTAAAGTGCCCTTTTGCTCGCTTGGGTATGCTTGCTGCTGCATCGTTTGGATGACCAGCAGACCGTGGACGATGAGGAGGACTTTTGGTTACGACCCCGTCGACAAGTGACAAGTCGGACGAGCGGAGGCTGCGACTCTGTAGATCACGTGATGCTATATATCTAGACTTTTCCTTATCGTAGACACGCTATATAAATTGGACAGTCAGGATGATGCTAATCCTAATCCCTCCGAGGATACTCTTAGACCATGCTCTCTGCAGAAATTCCCTTCTCCCGCCCCACCACCCCATGCTCCCATCCCCTCAGGATCGGATGGTATGGTCTTGGGGCCATGGGTTACTTCATGGCACGTAACGTTACCAAATCTCGTCAACCGAAATTACCAGTCCTCCTCTATAATCGCACCTTGTCCAAGGCACAGAAGCTCGTCGACGAGGTCGGCCCAGAGGTTGCCCAAGTCGCGACCGGCCTGGCTCAATTGGCCACCGAGTGTGATATCATCTTCACTAACCTCGCCAACGATGCTGCCGTGCTGAGCGCGTACAACGAGTTCGCAAAGGCTCTTTCGGTATATGTCCCGTTTACTTCCGAGATAAGTAAGTTTAGTGATCTGGCACCTCTTATAGGAAACGCCACCCAATGGCAACAGACCAAAGATTTTCGTCGATACCAGCACGGTGAGTTTGCGTTTATATTATCACTACATTTTCAGCAAATGGTCTGACCCGCGAAAGGTCTACCCCGCGCTCGCTGGCAAGCATCCACCACCCTTGGTACAGCTGGACTGGTGCTGACTGGAACCCTTCAGGGGAAATCGACAGACTGGTCTCCGGCTTTCCTCAGTGCAATTTTGTGACAGCTCCGGTCTTTGGACCTCCTATGGCAGCGGAGTCTGGGAAACTCGTGATTGCAATGAGTGGTGACTACCGATCCAAGAAGGAAATAGCACATCTCACCGTCCCTGGCGTGGGCAGAAAGGTCATCGACCTCGGTGGAAATATCGAGAAAGGTGGGTAACTGCAATGTCTCGCAATTACTTCCTCACCCACTTCTTATCCAGCCTGTACTTTCAAGTTGATCGGCAACGGATTGATCATGGGTGCTAACGAGCTGCTCGCCGAGACGCTCACCCTCGGTGACAAATCAGGAATCGGAGCCCATGCTGTGCTTAACCTAGTCAAAGGTATGTCTGAGTACTCTGCTCAGTCTACCTCATCTGATCCAGCGATATAGATATAATGCCAGCTCCTGGGTAGGCATTGAAATTATTTGAAACTCGATCACCTTGATTAGGGAAAAACTTAGATTGATAGCATACGGTGAACGCATGGTACACGATAACTTCGACGGCTCCAAGGGTTTCGCCATCGACGGAGGAATCAAGGATTCAGTGTTGGTCGTAACCCTGACTATATCACCCGATGCTAACGATGTCCTGGATCAGGCACATCCGTCGCCTCACGGCTGAACTGAACTGTCCGATGCCAGCAGTGGATATAGCTCACCAACGTATGATCACTGCGAGGTCGATCCATCAAGAGCAGAAGCAAGCAGGCACCCACAAGTGGGATGTTATCGACTGGAGTGCTTCGATTGCAGGCAGCCGAGTAGCTGCGGGCATGAATCCGTTTGATAGCAACATGGTGCGTCAGTTCAAACAAAACAAGTACACGACTGACTCATGTGTTGGTTAGAGTACTCAAGTCATCCCTGACGACTGATTTATTCAAGAAATATAGTTCCACTCGAGTCGTGTGGATTATGTACCAAGTAGTTCCATAGTTAGACGGAAATCCCACATGTACTAGTTATTTGAACATTTATAGATTGACCATGTGCTAGCGTCCCGTGTTCGGGCTAATAATACTAAGTAGTCTTTTGCGCATCGTGCCTGTCCCAGGACTTCCGGGCTATTAACGTCACTAATTCATGTCGGGAGTGCAGGTAACACGTGGCTTGATCAGATCTACATACCGCTTCTCACAACCAGTACTAATGTCTACGTCACAAGCAACGCTCTTCTGTACTTGATGAACGCCACCAAGTTATCACGTACTTCCTCTCCTCTCAGCTTCATATCTCTTTCCTTTCGGCGATCAATTCCCCTCACCACTTTCTTCACCCCGTCCACACACTCCACGAGGCGATCCAGAAACCCGCCCGTCCTAAAGTTGACGTCGTACGAGAGCCTCTCGTCCGAATAGATATCAATCAGTGCAGAGACCGCCTGGAGGAGCGGCTCAGTGCCCTTGGTCGACGCCGTGGTGGCGCTCGGCAAGACCGATAGCAGATAGTTAGATATCACCTATCCTGCCAGTGAGTCGGGTCGATCGGACACACGCGAACCATGTCGACGTACCCGGTTCACCTCAATGGAATGAGTGTGTTGCGCCAGGCACTCTAGCGTACCGATGCATTTCACCTGTACGCGGGATTCCTTGCTCGAGTCACAGACGTTCATCAAGATCTGGACTTGCTCGTCGATTGGAACCTGTGTGAATAGTTGAGACTGGTAGGGGATGCGTCGAGCCGCGACTCTCACCAGTTTGCCTTTCCAGATGTTGCCGATGCCCCAGAGGACGCCAATGGCGATCTCCCAGATATCCTGCTTGAGTTCCTGACCTGGACCGATTTCGAGCCCAACCTTGGATAGCGCCGCCCATATCTCAGACCAGATTCCATGACCAGCGTCCTCATCCGCAGCGAGCTCCGCATTCGGCGAGGCAGAAAGAGAAAGAAAGATGTTGTTAAGACACTCAAAAGCGCTCACGTGGACAGCGCCGAGTGCAGACGTCGTCGGGGGGTGAATGGATGAGCGGGATGGCGGAGGGAAAGAAAGAGATGTCGGTTGAATCAATGATAATAGCGGTCGTACTATTTCTGGCAGGAGGGCAGTAGAAGATCGTTTAGAATCTTCCTGTGGATGCATGCTATGATCGTCCAGTGGCATGTCCTCCACCACGTCATCGTCCATTTCCACATCCTCTTCCGAAGAGGTTATTTGGTTGTCCAATGAAAATCCAGATGTTCATACCTTCTAGGTCTTCCGTATCATTTTCGTCAATTTCGTCCCTCGATTCAATAGGGACTGGATCTGGCAAAGTCGCACAGACTCCCGTCAAAATCTCGAGGGCGAGCTGGATCGTCCTAAGTTTGTTTTCTAGACGCTCGAGGTCAATCTCAGCCTGCGACTTGTGATCCGACTTTGGCGTATTTTTCAATGACAACTTGTCGATGGACGGTGGTTCCTCTGCCTTCAAGGGCGAACGTTCAAAAAGAATTCGGGGTTAGACGACAACACAGCTAACCTGTCGTGCCACAAGCTCTTGAACTTGTTGCACCACTTCATTCGAGGACACTGATGAAATAACAGGTCGGAGAACGGGAAGCAACAGGTCGTTATTCACGTCGATGGTGGACGCAACGCTGGGTGGCGGCAGTGGCGACACATTGTTCACGATGCCTGGCTTGCGGCTTGATCTATGATCCCCACACATCCGAGTACGCATAGAATCTCACCACAACACAGGACTTTGAGCGTCTCGAAACGATCTTCGGAGAGGTCTTTTGATTTTCCTTTGGGATCATGTTTGTTCCCCTGAAAGATGTCCAGCAGACATGAACTATAGGCAGCATCATAACGGACTTCGTCTATCGCCGCCTGATTGTCGTCTGTGAGGACATACAAACATTGGGCTGCACGAATAAAATCAATCGATCGACTGGAAGCAGCAGCAAAATAACTACCTGCTGCGACTACAGTCGATACAGGCAGCTTGTCGCGCGAGGATAAGAAGGACATCAAAAACGGGATTAGATTGATGGCGTTGATGGCGTTGAGAGCCTTGTTCGAAGTCTCCCTGATCATCGTTCTGAGACGCGGAAGATAAGTGGGGGGGAAGGTAAAATTGCTCACGACATGCACCACAGAATGGTGATCACGTTGTCTGCGAACTCGTACACCACTTTCTTCGCATTTTCCGGCACATTTTGGGGGGATTCGAGGAACTGAGCAAGTATTGCTGATATCTTGTGCGAGAAAACAACTCAGGAGGTACATGCGTGCAAAGGACGACACGCATATACCTTCGGAACGGACGTCTTCAAAGGCACGATGATGTTTTTATTGTACATTTCCGCGCAAATATCATGCCCCCCGTCGATGCAGAGATTTCTAGAGCGTCGAGAGTCAAGGATCGATCGCTAGAAATCAGACCCAAAGGGACGGACCGTAGGGCGCCGGCAGCTTCTATCCAGACTTCCTCTTCGCTGTCCGACAACCGTGTGATCAATGCTCCGACCACGTTTTTGCCTTGTAGCAGCCTCCGGGTGGATGGATCGTTTTGAATGAGGTTAGACACCGCGACGCACGCCCATCTGCGTTCGGACCCGTCTGGGCTCTCCATCTGGAGTCGCGTCTCTAAGCCAAATCAAGAGTTCAACGAGTGCGAGAAAGATATACTTTTTGAATGATTGGCAAGACCTCTTGATTTTTCGTGGATGCGGACTCGGAGGAGGCAAGGCCTTGGGGTAAATGCGAGTCGGGAACTCTCATCGGGTTGTACCTGCGCATAGATCGTTTCTTTTGAGACTTGCCCATGACGGCGATTGGGAAACTTCAACTGGACCATGAATACGATCACAATGATATCACGTGACTCGATCGAGGATATCGCATTGAGAGTAAAGTTCCAGTGGCAGCACTACAATTAGTGATATACTATTCGACATATGGTAAGTGTACAAGTGATCAATAAATATATCAGGGATGATATCGAGGGAGTATGTCGTCCGTAGTAACAGAATCCGGGATGGAAAACGAAGAAGCGCGCGATGTAAATGATACTGTAGTCGATCCTTCCCTGCGAGATGGAGAAGAGTCTAAATCCTGCGAGCTAGGATCACCGGGAACGTCGAGGGGAGCGTCATCCCAATCTTGGAATATATCATCTTCACTTTCCAAGGCTGGGGCAGAGGGCTCTAGACCAATGTCGTCGGTAGAAGGCGCGCTCGGCGAAACTTCCGGCAAAGGTGATGGTGATACCGAATAAGGGCGGGTGACCGAGATGTCGCCTACATTCCCATAATGTAGAAGGGGGTCACGCAGATGATCAAAAGGTACATCAGACGTGGAAGGAGGCGGGGGAAACGAGGGGGGGAAGTTGAAATGAGGGAAAGACACGGGGGTTTGATTCAGATCGATGCCCAAGTCGTCTAAGTCGTCTTCCACTTCGTGCCACTCTGGGACTGATATGGCGCTTGCACCTACGGCGTCTGCCACAGTTGGAGGTGAACTTGCCAACTCGCGGATGCGAGCGAGCTGTGCTTTGTCATCGGTAGCTACATGGCCGTCGTTTAGAGGGACGTATGGTATTGGTTCGTGATCGGCGAAGGAAGGCTGGTTGCCAGAATGAGCTAGGCCCAAGCTGTCGGATGAAGAAGTGGAAGGCAAATTGCACACGTCGGAGAGAGGAGGAAGATGGGCGGCCGGAGTGAGGGAGGCACCGTAGGTAGGGGGCGACGCAGAACGAGGGCGCTCAGGCGGAGTGGTGTGTGGGCCGGATAGCGTGGAACGGAGAGACGAGGTAGAGGCGGACGCTGGTTTTGGTGTGGGGGGAGGGTCTGTCTCGTTGGACAAGATCGGAGATAATGGCCGACTAGCGACGGAAGGGACTGTCGTCGTGGGTCTCTTTCTCCGCCGGCGAGCTGATTGACGAACGTTGGACCTCCAGCGTGCCGTGGCTCTCGACCACATCCGCATCTTCCCGTAAGCCTCTGTGTCCTGCCCATGGTCTTTGGGGTCACCATCAGTATCTAGCTTGTGGGCTAGTCGAAGCTCTGGGTCCCTCGCCTTCTTCTTCCGCCGTCTCCAAAGGAGACAAACAATCATGAAGAAACATATCGAACCGGCTAGCGCGATGGCGAGGGCGAGGATGGTGGTGGACTTGGTGTCGGAGGACGTATCGGACGCGCCGTCCCAGCCTGCGGGGAGTACGGAGGTGTCGAACTCGGTCGAGATCAACGGAGAAGTGGGCATGGGGGACTGGGACGAACTTCTGTACGACTGTGTGGGAAGGGAAGTTGAATCGGAGCAACACTAGAGTAAACAACGATGAGATGGGCGGGGGATGTGGGGATCAACATTAGACTCACTGTCGAGCCATACAACGTCCACTTGTCCGTTTTCCGCCAGGAACTATCGCCGTCCTGGACGTACTTGTCTGCGACCAACGCGAGTATGGATGTTGGGGAGGGGGTAGCGGAGCTAGAGGGAGTGGGATCAGGGACGACAGGGTGGTCGCAATGTATGGATGGGCAGAGGAAGGCAGGTGGTGGTGTTTGGGAGGGGAGGGGACCGCCTTCGACCGGGGATGAGGAGGCTGCGATGACTGCAAGGGCGGAGAGGACGGCGTGGGAGGGAATGCGGAATGTTTTACGGGCGCCTAAGGAGGAGGAGATATTTTGTCTGCCATGTTTTGGCTTGGCCATGGTACGAGAATTTGAACGCAGAAGACGTGCCAAGAGAGTCTTGCGGACTGGGCGTGGCCTAATGCGGGGACCGAGCCGAGACGAAGCGAGAGCTGGTGGCGCTCAAGACTTGCGTTGCGTTCGATCTCGGCGACGTCGCGCCCTTGAACGGACCTTTTTCGTTTGAAATCGTCGCTCGTCGACGAAACGAACGCAGGCGAAAAGGAAAAAAAAAAGCGACAGACGGGCTTTCCCTATGGCTTACTTAAGTAGATGTGTGATATACCTTGTTCCGCACGCCAAAAATATCTATGCATGACTAATCTTGTAGTAACCGACATCGTCCTCGTTCTTCGTTACGTCGGCGAACACGCTCCTGCACCTCCCTCTCTGCCTCTCTGCTCCGTCTGCGCGACAACGTCTCCTCAGATCCCGCCTCGTACACCAGCTTGTACGTCCCCACACTTATCCTGATCCTCATATCGCTCCATCCGGCCATACGCGATTCGTCCGTTGATAGCGTTCTATTTCGGTTTGATCAGATTAGCAAACAGACGCGAGGGCTCCATCTCACTCACTTTCGTAAAAACAAGGCACTTTTCCCTACGTCACGCTGCTCCGGCATCCATTCGGTCGGCTGTCGAAGCACGTACGAGTCCACGTATTCTCCCCACCGCCCAATCGCAGTCCGATCGACCTCGACGCTCGGGTCGTTGCTATCCAACAGCTGGATCTGCATCTTTTTCGACCGTGGGTCCTGTTCCATATTTGGTGATCCTAAATCCGGCAGACAGGGAGAGCGCAACCTACCCATTCAATCCGGTATAGATGCTCGTCTGATCCCACGTGCCGTTCTGCCTCTCGACGATATCGGATCATGTCCTGGTTAGTGAGCATTTCCTCCTTACGCGCGTCTTGAAGCAGCATACACAATTCCTGCGACTTGTTATCTGATAGCACACTCTGCGCCTGTTTCATCTCAGCACTATTTTCGGACCCCATAAATAAATATTTCCCACCTGCTTGATAAACGCGGCGATGAGCTTGTCCAGCGTGAACAATGTGTATGCCTGCTTGCCTCGTTCGGCCCTGACCCGACGCGTACTTTTGGAAACACTCACCTGGTTTCCAAAGAACCATCGCATGTGCTCCTCAAACAAACCCACCTCCAGCTCACCATCAAACAGCTTTTCGCATGCGTCAATAAAGTACATGTAAACCAGGCCCGGCGTGCTGTCGGGTCGATGTTCCCCCAGTGCTTCCGTGGCCTGTCTGAGCACGGCGCGAGGTCCATTCGGATCATCTAATCCTAGCTCGACAGCGATTGGATTGCTATCCATAGGATTCAAGTTCTCCGCTACACGTTTGGCACCCCCGTCCTTGCATGTGACCAACCGGAAATAGATCGACTGTAGCGTGGTCAAGTCAATCGATTTCACGTGGGAAGCAGGTCAACTACCTGGAGTAAACACAGCAGGGTATAAATGGTCGTGTTGGCGAAAAAGGGGTTACGCTTTGGGGCGGCGTCTAAATTAGTGCCAGCTTGCGTACTTCGAATCCAGACGTCTTCGCAATCTTTTCTGCGGGGGTGGGGGGAACCTGGGGTCAGGTATGCAACGTCCCCAGCGGGCTTTTCTTGGCATGATTGAAATAATGGCTTGCGATGATCCTCCGTCGCGGCGGAACCAACTATTATTCTGTTGCCGTTGCGCGAGTCGTTCGAGGTTTCGTGCTCGAAATCGTCGTCTTGCAACCCGTCAGAGGGACCGCAGGCAGCATCAAATTCGTGCGCCGGGATCATGTAAACCAAAGGCACAAATTGACGGAGAAAACCTTCGATTGCGCGTCGCTCCTGTGGGCTGTATTGTGCCTGAGAGTGATCCAAAAAGGAGTAGACCAGACGGAGCGAATCGTGCAATACGGATGTCTGAGAAAACTCGTACTCCAATTGATGTCCTACTGAGCCAGCCGCGAAGGACGGACGACCGCGTCGCGCGAGCTTTCGTTCCTGGCCTTCCTTGATGCTCTCGATATGCTGCACAAAGTACTTGGCTGTGATCTGTTTCTTGTCGTTCTGCTTGAATTGGTTCCCCTGGTGATCGAGAGACTTGTAAAAGTTTTTGGCGTCAACCTCACGCCAGGTCTTGTTCCACTCTCGTTGGATTCGACGCCACTCCTCGTCTTTGGCTTTGAGGCGCCCGAGCACGACTGAGACTGCGACGCTGGGACAATCTTGCAAGGCCTGAATAACTTCTGCACCTGCATCGCGTCCATAAACCTTCCTCAAGGTGCGGTGATAAATGCTTCTGCTGGAACCACCAAAGTCAGCCTTGAGGCGGAACGTCGCACGCTCCTCGCTGGTCATCTCTTCGATGCGCGTATTGAGGGGTTCAAAAAGCGCAATGGTGCGGGAAAGGGCCTCCAATTGTACTTGGTACTCATGTCGCTCCTCTTCGCTCTTGTGAAGGGCCTCCTCGAACGAGTTTTTCTTGTGTGAAATGAAACCGGCCTCCTCCGACGCCCACGTTGGGTGGGAAACCCAGGTGTCGTTCAAGACTGAACGACATAGCTCGTCACGACCAGAACAGGCTAGATGAACCTCCTGCAAGCGGGGTGAGGGAGTGGCACTAGAACTCGATACCATTCACCTACGCTTTCCGGCAGCTTGCGATAGCTCGGACCCTCACCTTCGTCTGCTGGAAGGGGAGGTAATGGTTCTGGTGGACCGGTGCGAATGCTGCCCGGAGGACCGTGTTCGATGCTGGATCGAACCTCGTCGACACGAAGAACGTCCTTGAACTGTGCGAGCAAATCGCCATCGCCCAGAAAGACCTGTGACAAGTCCACGAGGGTTTTGGCATCGATGATGTCCTTTGAGTAGAGCGCGAGTAGCTTGAGGAACTCTTCATAAGTATCCCTGTTCTCCAAGGTTCGCTTTGCGCGCTCAAAGAACAAGAGTTCGTCTGGGGGAGTCTGAATGGCGGAATGAGGGACGTTGATGACGGGAGGCAGCATACCCATGTGTGGAAGCGGAGGCGGAGGCATGACGTGATTTGGAGGGTGGGTGGCGAGGTGGGGTGGCGAGGGGGGAGGTAGGACGTAGGACGTGTAATAAGGGGATTCTGGCTCACCGGGCTTGTGTGCATGCTTTGGTTTCTTTGCCTGAGGAGGTGTCAGCTACGAAGAGCAGTAGGACGAGTTGTCACGGACTCGACTGACTATTGAGCGTGAGGAAGGGACAGGCGTGGTATCTTTCTCGGGACCCTTGCGCCTCTTCTTTGGAGGGACGAGAGGCTTCTTTGCGATCTTATCTTTGTCGATATCGGACCACTGTGCAGGCACACCTGGTCCGACGGTCGACTGAGGGAGGACACTGGGGAGAGAGCCCGGACCAGTAAATGCCATGGAGACCTCGGGCAAAAAGTCTTTGAATTCTGCAAGGAGGTCTTGGGCGTCCTTGAAGAGGACCTGCACTTGGGCGTACACCTGGGACTAGGCGGAGATGAGATGAAAGGCGGGGAGGAAATGGAGATGCTTACGTCCTGTATGTGGCGCTGTTCTTTTTGGTATGTTTGGAGAATCTCGAGGAACTGCTTGTAGGTGTCGGGGTCATCGGCGTAGCGGGCCTTTATCTTGTTCAGGTACTGGATCGCATGATTGAACTCGCCTGCGGGCTTGTTGTCAAGGGGGCCCCTGGCGCCGAGGCCGCCGAGGAAGGTGGCTGCGGCGGTGGTGGATGCAGGGAGGGCCAAGGAGGGGTCTAGGTGGGAAGGGAAGGGGGTGAGGGGGTGCTTTGGGGCGAGGAGGGGGTTGGTCGACTGGGTCGTTGTGCCGGAGGGAGTCGTGACACGAATGGCGTTTGGATCACGTGGGTCAGCGGAGATGTCGATCCTGTAGCCGGGAGGAAGGAAAGTGTTGAATCCTTGTATGAGAGACGGGTTCCCGTGGAAGAGCATCGAGACGCGGTCGATGACGCCGGGTGTGTCGATGCTGGGCGACGAGATGAGGACGGGGACGGATAGTCACTAGGGACGCTCACACTTCGCTCTTGAAGTCCTTCATGATGTCGAGAAAGTGGTTGTACACGTCTGGCTTGTCCTGGAACTGGACCTTGACTGCATCGAGGTAGCTGAGGGCGTCTGTGACGTTGAGGGGGCGTGCGAGGTCGTTGTCGTGTGCGGTGCGGGGACGGGGAGTAGAAGACTTGGGCATGGCGGGTCTGTCGGGAGCGAGCGTGGGAACGCGACAGGAGGAGTCAAAAAAAAGTCGGTCGACCTTCTTTTCAGTGACAACATACACGATGCCCCCCCGCGCAAACGACGGTCTCGACTTCACGCCCATCCTCACTCACTATCTCTTCCTATTCACAACCGTCCTCGCCGTTGTACGTGTTCTCCACTACACCGCCCCGATCCCGCTCACTGAAATACCCGACAGCTCGCTTGGTTCATTGCCTTCATATCTCAGGTCATAGCAACCGCACAGTGTATATATCTCTCTCTCCTCTCTTCTCTCTCTTCCTCGCTCACACACACCTCTCACAGTAGGAAATGTCGGCGTCCCCTGGTTCGCCATCTTTCTCCAGCTCTTCCTTATTATCGGTGTCATATACACCCTCGCAACCGACTCCATCGCGATGCATCGTTTTCAAATATCCACCTTTGGCGCAATCGCGATCGTGTTTGCAGTCATCAGCGTAAACGACAGCATATTCACATCCCATGCCGCACTCGACGCAATGGCCGCTGGTTGGCTCATTCTCGCCATCGTCGACATCCTCTGGGTCCTCTACTTCACCTCAGAAGAAGACTCCCTCGCACTCCACATCTTCAACTCCCTCGGCACAGGTGGTCTCACCCCACCCTCCCGTCGTCGCAGAACCCGCGGCCCTTCCGTTCACAACATGGGCTCAAACGGCTACGGAGCAGGCATAGGCTCACAGGATATCCCTTACGACCCCGCTACTAAAATGTCAGGTACCATCGCACCCGTCGCCGTCAGGAGCCAGAACAGCTTTGGACCTCCCGGTAGCGTCGACGGTGTTCCTCCCCCACGTAGTCTCGGTCCCGCGTCTGCACCCGCTGGAAGTGCTCACGGCACCCCAAACTCCGCTCCAGGCCAGCTTGCCAGCCCAGATCAAAACTTGGGCGCAACCTCTCCCCTCATCACACCAGGCGTCGCCGGCGTCGGTGCAGGCGCCACAGCCAGTACTCCTCCCCCCGTCCAAGACCCTGCTCAGGAACCAGAATCGCTCGCATACAAGGCAAAGGCTCTCTATGCTTGTCCGTAACCTTCCGTTCTTCACAGTAATTTGATCTTCACACGTATTTCCATAGACACCGCCTCCCCTGACGACCCGAACGAAATTTCCTTCATCAAGGGCGAAATCCTTGACATCGTTGACAAGCAAGGCAAGTGGTGGCAGGCAAGAAAGGCCGATGGGAGCGTTGGCAGTATGTCGTCTCTCTTACTCCTCATTTTGTTTGTTCATTCTCCCTCTAGTTGCCCCTTCAAATTATTTGCAGATCATATAATGGTAGATTGTCATCTTTACCCACCATCTACCTCATGGATATTTTTCATGCACGTTACGAACTTGACGTTCTTTTTATGGCACTGAAACCAGGCTGCTGCTTCTTACTGTTGTTGTCATCCAGTATATTATCCGTTCTCCGCGTCTCTACACGTCGTATTTATCTGTTTCTCGACAAGACGATACCACATGACTCTGCATGCTCTAGGCTCTAGCGCTCACGATCTCCCGCTTCCATTTATAGTGGATGATGAAGCTGATGTGTGACTACAATTTCCTCGATTGCATTTTCGTTCCGCTCGTCCACTGCATGTCCTTCCTGTTACCCCCCGAAGTCTGGATCATTGTTTTTCGTTGGGCGACCTATCCCTCGGATGGCTACCCTGCCCCACATTACGAGCCATTTCGTGTCTCATCAGAAGCCTTGGATAAATCTTTGAAAACCAAACATTCCCTCGTCCAGGTGTGCCGTCGCTGGCACGCCATTGCTACCGTTTTCCTTTACGAAGACGTCCGTGTCAGATATGACTCTGAAAATCTCAGAGCCATCTTGGCAGACCGACGCGTAGGCAACGAGGACTCCCTAGGGAAATTCGTCCACCGTCTCGAACTCCCCTACATCCACACTGTGACCGAACGCCCTGGAGACACCGAGGGGGTCGTTGAAATTCTTCGCAGTTGCCCCTACCTCAAAACCCTCATCCGGCCTTCATTCAGAGCAGACCCTTACTTCGTACGATACGAATTCCCCGCAGCGATCGTGTCGCTAGCCTCCCTCACGCGACTGGAGTGGTGGCATTACAACAATGCTGCGCGTTCGGGCGGCATCAATTCCTTGATGGATGTCCTTGAGAACGCCCCCTCCTTACAATTCCTCACTCTCGGTGGCGAATTCTGGCTGAATTCGTCGCGATCGACTCCATTACGGTTGCCGGCTCTGACAACACTTCGCTTGAAGCGGGTAAACCCCTTGTTTATCTCGCAAATCGTCCGATGGGAACTTCCTTCCCTCGTGCACGTCGTTGTCGAGTTTCCGACAGATCATGGCGGATTGGAAGAGTTGTGGCTCCGTCTCGGTAGCCAACTCTGCACCGTCGAGTTTAGTCAAAACATCGCTTTTCACATGACAGACCAGATCTCGCCCTTTCTTCGAAGCTGCGTGGGGGCAAAGGTCTTCAATTATTTTATCAATTTCACAGCACCGCCTACCGCGCCGGTGTTGGTCGAGCAATCATCCCTCGAATGTATCGGAATCCATTCTCGTCCATGTGACCCGAGCTTCATGCACATGCATGCCAACTGGATGCACCTCAAACATCATTTCGATTTCTTCTCCAGTTGCTCCCCTCCCGCTCTCAAGCGCATCGTTTTGTATGGGGACCAGTGGCAGGAGATTATTGCGGACTCGCATATTTCATCGTCTTTGGAACGCCTCACACAAAACGGGTGTGCAATTATGTTTGCAGACGACCTGACAAGTCCTCCTTGTAACCATCTCTCTAACTGACGACATCTACGCTCTTTGTTCATTTATCTTTCGTACTTCCCAGTCCCAAATAGATTGTATATCATTTCTTTCCTAACTTGCATACACATATGTGTAGTACATATCACGCCCTTGTCTGTCCTCTCCCCATCCCCCTGCCCATCATCGTGAGCTGGTGTTACTCCTGCGTATCTTTCGTCGCAGTAAATCCCTTCTCCGGAATTTACGCTCGAGCCCAGGATATCACTTGTGACCGCCCGACTCATACCTCGGGGCACGGACACGTTGAAACGTATCTGCCTCAAGGGTTCCTGGTGACCTGTTTCAACGGATGAAATCATTTCCATGATCCCCTTGTCTCATGCACATCATGATGTTTCAGTGTCTCAAATTTGGACTAGCAATACACATAAATGACCTAACCCTCCAGAACTCTCGCATGGCGGGATCAAAGTTGTGCGGGCTGTGACTTCGGGATTGACTTCTAAATCCTATGGTAGAGGTGCTAGGACGCACTCCGGATGGCTCGGAGATAGCAAGAATCATCGGATACTTACGATGATCACGACATATTGTGTGGTCGCTTCCGCGCGCTGGGACGATGACAGGGACAGGAACAGGAACAGGGACTTGGATGGTGGCGGGGGTAAGGAGGATGACAGCCTTGTCGTTTCGTCGTCGTCGCGCTGGAGCGAGAGGACAGGGGGTAGAACGGATGGGGGGATGAGGTGTTGGAAACGAGGATGGTGGCGGGGATAGAGACGTCGTCTTCGTCCTTGTCTGTTGTCGCGTCCTCGCCTAGTCTCGTCTCGCCATCGTCGTCTTGGTCTTGGTCGCCTCGCTCTCGTCCTTGCATCCGTTAACCTCGTTGTCATCACGTCGTGACGTCGACCCGGGGGTGGCATGCCGTTGTACCCGTCATCACTTCTGTGTGCCAGTGCGCGAGTCAACAAGGAGAGAAAGAATGAGGCAAGAGGGGGTGACAATGTGTGGCGACCGTCGCGTAGGACTGCCCGGAAGGCCCGCCTTGAATATAATTTTTTGACAACAATTGTCTGACCGGATGCGTCGACCGTCCCCGCAGTGCCCAGCAAAAACAACAATCTTATTCAAATCTCCACAATGCCCGTGAGCGCGCCTCCAAGATGTCCGGGTACTCTAGCTGTGATACTCGTCAAGCCCTCACGAGCGCATGCCTTGAAAAGTGTGGTAATCAACCACCGTATGCCTGCACGGCCATTGCTGGGACAGAGTCTGGCAAGAGTCTGCCCTTTGTTATGTTCTCAATGATAAGTGCTAATAAAATCCTTGTGGTCATCTCGCCACTGAAATCACTTGAGGATGACCAAGTGAGTCTTCCGTTCACGGGGGTAAAGTAAAGTCTCCAGACGTTCTAGGGCTTCTTAAAACAGAACATCGGGTTTCGAGACTTAGTAGATAGGCTCACTCTGGCCACTGGTGCTGTTTGTAGCACGCGCTCGATGGCACCCCAGGCACCTCTGATCATTTCTTCTTGAACTCCCGCTACTATTTTCTGCCCCATGATCGTCCTTCATAAGCTTCAATGCCGAGCGCCGGTAACTTGAACATCAAATATTTAGGTGTACCATACTAACCAACATGCATTTGCACTTTACATGCCTTTCAAGACCGGCTGAAGGTTCTGCTTGTAGGTTTGAAAGCACTAGAGACTGAGAATATGTGCATAAGTACAACCAGACAGATCCGACAACAAATAGATTATGATAAATAAAATTTCAGTCCATCATATCCTTCCAATCACCATCCAACAGGCAAATGCCTCGATTTGCCAACCGCTGCCTCCAGACTCGCATCTCACCCTGCACACCAGCTTCTTGAGCATGACGACTCAGCCCCTTCCTCAGCCAGCGTACATCTCGGATGCGCACGATCTTTAGCGAGGGTACCGAAGGAAGTAACACCTCCAAGGTTCTCCAGTAATCGTGAACTGGTCGGGGAATAGAAAGAACCTGCAATGGTATCATTGCCGGTCCGAAATCTGCGGCATCAGTGATAGGAGGCACCAAAACCGGCAATGGAATCTCGAGGGAGAGGCGGTGGAGATTGGGGCAGGTGAGGAACAGAGTGCATGGAGATGGATGGAGGCGCGTAGGCCAGGATTTTGGGGTGAAGAGCGAAAGTGTCGAAAGCGCACTGCCATGCACAGTAAGGAAGCGTGTCGTAAGAGCTCTTGGGTATGGGACATCGTCATATGGTGTGAGACACAACACTTTCAGGTGTGGGAGAGCCGAGTTCAATAAAGCATGCAAGAGAGAAGACGATGGCATAGATGTCAGGGTCAAGGTATGCAGACGAGGGAGTTCCAGTTTCACGTTCATTGTCGGAATTTCTACTCCTTCTTGACTGTCATGATCCACATCTACGGGCTCCATATCGCTCCCAATAAACTCGAGACACTCGAGCCGATCGCACGTTTGGAGTAATTGGACGACGGGGTCTTCTTCGAGCGAGATGGCAGAGCTAAACGCGGAAACATAACAAACGCCTCTGAGAACCTTCAGGTTGGAACTCCCATCTCTGTTAGTCAGAGAGGCAAGGGCACGGCGGCTCAGCGGAAGGGCCGGTGGTAGCGTCAGGTTCTCCATGAATGGTATTAGGGGAAACAGGGTTGTGAGTAGCGAGTCGATTATGAGTGCCTGTCTGGAATCATGCACTGTTGTCATTTCCGAGAGGTCAAGAACCTGAACCCATCTCCCAGGCGTCGAATATGGTATTCTGCGAATGGAATCCCACAGCTGGTCAGCAGTGCTGAGTAGCGAAGTGAGCTTGTCGAGGCCGCTGGTGGTGCGAAGTTTCACGCTTGAATACAGAAGCGGCGAGGCTACTTCCTGTGAGTCTGATGTTAGCGACTTTCTAGAGTGACTATATTGAAAGATAGGCCAGTGCGCATTAATGTAGCGGCCATCGAGCGACACCGAACAACGAATACGTCGGAATTGACAGACGGACGTACACGGAAGGATTTGCACACCAGCATCAATGAGACGCACCACACAAGTCCACCTGTGGTGGGCCTGCGATGCGACCGCTGTGATACATCCACTGACAAAGCGAGGGAGAATATATGTGACCAGATCTCCGCTGGGAGAGGTTTCAAGGGAGGACGGTGAGGAAGGAGCGGAAGGAGGACGAAACGTCCGCCATATCGTGCGAGTGGTCTCGGACAGAGCAGAATGGTCTCGCTCATTTTGAAACAGATTTTAAGACTGGGTAAGCGATCTTTTTTTCTCTCTCTCGAAGCATAGCGCTCCACCACATCGAATATGGTAGGTCCGGCCGTGGCCAGCGCTTCTCGCAAGCAAACGATACAACCAACTACAGGATTTGTGCTCATGAACTGCCACCCGGACCGAGCAGGTCGCTCACTTCTTCCACAAATTTCTGATAGTCATCTCTCTCTTTCACAATCGCCGTCTTTGGTTTCTTTACCGGTACCTGGCCATTTGATGGAGGGGGTATGACTGTTCCCAGTTGGCTCTTTAATACACCAACAAGATCAGGTCGAGCCTGGGGAGACGTGGCTTCCTGGCCGACACTAACAGACGGCGCAGCGTTGACTTTCGAGGAAGCGGGTGCTCCTGAAGCCTTTTTCCTTTTCAACGATGTCGGAACGAAAGCTGTTGCTTCTTTCTGCAGATCACGCAATTCTGGTTCGGCCGAGATAGTGGCGCTTGCGTGTACTGCACTGGCGACTGCAGCGTCAGGGGGGCTAGTCGAGGGCTTCGGAGGTAATGAAGGGTGTCCGGGTGGCAACTGACTCGCGCGATGAGCTTGGTAAGTTTGGTGGGGAATAGACGAAAGGGGGTTTTGAATCGCAGAAGCAGATTGTATCCGACGAGGGAAAAAGCCAGGTGGTGGCGGAGGAGGAGGTATGATACCAGGTGGATTTGAATAACCACCAACATTGAAACCAGGCGGCGGCGCCGGAATGATAAAGGGTGGCATGCTCATTGGGGCATGTGGAGGGGGGAGTAGTGGTGGAATCACACTCGGCAGCGCTTGACTGTTCTGATCTGCTCGATCAACAATTTCAGTATCATCCCCAATAGGTCAGCGTGCAAGACAAACTTGGTATGCCACCTGGTGGCAGCCCCTCTGGCATAGGGATATCATCATCGCTGCCACCTTCGGAATCTTCTACACTGGTGCCCGGTGGTGGACCAGCAGGCATAACAATGTCCTCGTCCGAGTCTTCAAGTGAATGAGTACTGGGACAGAACGCAGTGCAATAATGAAACCTCACCTCCGACGTCTTCACCGCTGTCTGCTTTATCCCCAGGAAGAGCTGAAAATGCATCCATTACATGAACAACAAAGATTCTAATCCCACACTCACGTCTCTCGATGTATGGCATACCCGGGAGAGGAACGCCATAAGGGTTCATAACAGGGTGGTAGTAAATACTACGCTCTGGATGCCGGGGAAGACCGTGTCTGTCGAATAGATTTCTCTTCTGTTGCTCAGGCGGTGCCTCCTTCCGATCCTCGCTGTTTTCTTGTTTACGTGGACGATATACGAGCTTGCGCTGTTCGGGATGCTCCTTGACATATTCTTCCTTCTTGTCTAATATCTTTGACAGTTCATTCTTGAGACTCGTCAGCCTGGACTTGTCTGAGGGAGGCAATTCGCTGCTCGCTTCAAGCTTTTCAATTTCATCCTCCAGGTCTGAGACGATGAGCTGGCATACTAGCAAGGAATGATGGATCCAACCTCGTGTATCCTTCTTGACCAAGGCAAAGTCGCGTGTTTTGGCTCTCTCCGTCTTGTTCTACTGCAGGAAATTGCATTAGTGAGCAAATTACACCATTGCAAGGAAACACGCCTTCTTGAGTTCCTTCTTGCGCTGAGATTTTCCTAAGCGAGGCAGACTGGTCAACAGCGAGCCGAATAAATGAAAACCTTTCACGCACTGTAGGCATCAGCAGGGTTCAGATTTTTCCCCTTCGCCATTACTTACGTTCAGCGATAGTGTTAGTAGAGTAGTAATAGTAGAAGGGAACACGTGACGTTGACTGGAGTCATAAGCCGGAAGCGTTCTCGGTCCGTGGCCTGTCTCCCCTTTGCAAGGGAACGGCCCCAGCGACGTCTTGAACGACGTCGAGACAGGAAGAGAGCGACGTTGGGATTTTCTTCTCCATGTCAGTCTCGATGGCCTCTGAACTTTCCGGACAAGTCACTCCAAAGCGGCCCTCCAAGATGGCTTCCTCTCAGTCTCTGAATCATCTCCTCAATTTCACTCTTCCTCCGAGGCAATCCCATCCACAAGGCTTGCCGAGGCGTGGCAAGAAGCCCACTGCTGCTCACGGCGTTTGGAACAAGGAGAGTGAGTGCCGACCTTATCAGCCATCCCATCCAGCGCCAAATTGGGCTCGCATCCAGGATTTGTGAATGCGCAATATCGATTCATCATGAATCCCGCGGGTGATTATACGGCTCATTTCGCGGATCCGGACATGTATGTTCCCTCCTTTCTCTCTCTCACTGTTGTTTGAACCCCTTCCTTCCAAAGCTTTTTTCAGTGGCAAGATATATTACAGGTAATCGTTCCGCGAGCGTCAGCCTACGCATCGACAACAACCAATGAGACCTCGGGTTCTCATGAGGGCTTGACCACTTGTCCTATCTGCCTCTCCCCGCCTATTGTTCCCAGGATGACCAAGTGTGGACATGTCAGTGTTTCAGTTGTGTTTCTATCTCCTCCCTGAACTGTCACAGGTATTCTGTTTCCCATGTATCCTCCATTACTTGAGCCTGTCCGACAATCTCAAATGGGCTCGCTGTCCCATCTGCTTTGACTCCGTTACCGCGAACCAACTCAAGAGTGTGAAATGGCTCCAGGGATCGGCTTCGTTGGGCGAGGACGGCGATAATGCTGCCTCGAGTAGCTTATCGTCTAGCTGCTTCGATGATACACTCGAAACGACTCCTCGTACAGGTTCTTTCATGCACATGCGTCTTATGCAACGCCCCCAGATCACCACGTTGGCTCTCCCTCGCTCGAAGACATGGCCCTCGGACCTCCTGCCGCCTCATCAAGCCCCATTTCATTTTCTGCCCGACGTATACAGCTTCGCCAAGTTCATGCTGGCTACTCCCCAATATATAATTGCGGATCTCTCGATTGATCTAGATGTGCTGGCCGCCGAACGACGCTCCATGGTGGCAATGAAAGATGAACTTAGTATCCTGTACATCGATGCCGCGGAGGAGAAGCTACGCTATCAGATGGCGAAAGCAGCTACTCTTGAATCACCTCTACTCGTTCGAACTATCGACAAGGTTCACAAGGAGTACGAAGATGTTCAGCGTCGTCATGCATACATTACCAGTCGAAGTGAACGAACCGATGCCGAGCCGGTCGGCGTGCACGAGGCTCCGGACGCTTTCTTGGCGACTCAGCGTTTACCATCGTTTGGAGTTGACCAGCTTCCGGATACATCTCGGTTGGCCGGGTCGGACCCTGCTACCCAACCCAACCTCTCGTCCAGTGGCAGAAACCACCGACGTCGTAATCTGAACCCACCCCCTCCTTCAACGCAGACTTATTACTATTATCAAGCCGCTTCCGGCTTGCCTGTCTTCCTGCACCCGTTGGATATCAAGATCTTATTCTCCCATTTCAATGGATACGTCTCATTTCCCGACGAAATTACTGTCCGCGTCGAATTCGCTGCTGAAGGCACTGTCAATGATGACCTACGCAAGCGCTGCAAGTACCTGGCCCACATGCCGGAGGGTGCGGACGTCGTATTTATTGAATCTGATCTGTATGGGGTTGTGGGACAAGATGGTCTGAAGAATTTCGAGGGCGCACTAAAGATGAGGACAGCTCGAAGGAAGGAGAAGGATAAGAAAGACGAGAGGGCGCGCGCACGGGCAGAGGAGAGGGATAAGGAACGGATGAAACTCTTTTCACGCACGGAGAGAATCGCCCCTGATCTTACGGTCCACCCTCCACCTGCTCTGGAGATCGAGGAACCTTCAGCGCACCTTCCGACCTCTCAGCCCGTGTCTGGTGCTTGGGGTTCGAGGAGCTTTGCCTCTGCGCTTCATTCTGCACCTTCCGTGTCCCGCTCTCAGCCGACCGACCGCAATGCGACGCTAGAGGTTGGTGAAGAGTGGGACATGGATGCAGCTTGGCACGAGCTTGAGCAACGGGGTGGCGGTCGTAGACGAGGCAAGAAGCTGGTGGTGCTGGGCAGTGGTGGAGCACGCCGACGTTAGATCTGATGTGAATAATGTGGCAACTGGAACATGTTCATTCGTTTCGACTTTGTATTACTGTCTTTTTCAGTGAGGTTGGCACCGTGGGAAATTTACGTTCATAAACACGTCTGAACTTCGGTCACCCGTATCTCCTCAACACCCACTCGGAATTCAACGGAAACGATACCAATTGACTCGGACAGCCTAGGAGATCACGTTCCGGCGTGACCGACGACGAAAATCCATGTTTTGAAATTCTCGGGATCTCGGGATTTCGGGATTTGGTTTGCTGGTGAGTTTTCTTTTGTTGCGCTCAGATTGAACACTCAGAGACGGCGTGACGCTGACTGGCGACACGGACGACGGCAGCGACGACGGTCGACAACGCGCACGCGACGAGGGTGCACAGACGAGGACGAGGGGATTGAATTGGGAGGCGACTCGGATGGCACGGACGACACGACAATGACAACGACGGTGAGTACACCGCGTCCTCCGAGTCGTCTTCCTCCTCACCCTCTCCTCCGACGCGACGACAACTTGAACTCGTCAGACAGCGCCGACAACAACAACAACGCAGCGACAACGACGTCGTCGACGACCCGTCTCCGTCTCTTCCTCTGAGTCTCCCAGCACAGATGACGACACGACGACGACAGTGACGGCGACGCCAATGACTCGAAGCCACGCCAACGCCAACTACGAGTCGGAGACGACGCGACGACGGTGTGAGTCGTCTCCCTCTCCCTCTCCCTCTCCCTCTCCCTCTTTTCCTCTCCCAGCGCAGACAACGACACGACAACGACTCGAAGCCAACGACGACGCGACAACGGCGTGACGCCGACTGGCAACACGGACGGTGACGCGACGACATCGACGACGACAGGACGAGGATGACGACGACACGGCGGGAAAACGCCAACGCCGAGTCACAACATGACATCGACCCACAACGACAACGACACGGCGTAAGTGCGGCGACGCGACGATGACAATGGAGGCGACGGCGACGTGGGTAAGCGAGGACGGCGAGACAAGGACGAGAACTTGAACACCGTTGCAAAGTCGACATCGACACGACGACGCGGCGTG
>JBBPOS010000058.1:0-91279 GCA_038091575.1 Leccinum subgranulosum | reverse complement strand
GACCCGACGAAGCTGCAAATGGATTGGCTGTGGGTGGAGGCGTCGACTTCTTCGTCGACGGGAGTCCATCGCCAAGGCAGGCGATATACTAACGTCCTCCCTGATGATTAATCATTATCTTCGTCGTCGTCGTCGTCGTCGTCATCGTCATCTTCGTCGTCGTCGTCATCTTCCTCCTCCTCGTCGTCGTCGTCATCGTCGTCATCTTCCTCCTCCTCGTCGTCGTCGTCATCGTCGTCATCTTCCTCGTCCTCCTCGTCGACCTCATCGTCCTCATTACCATCATCGAACTTGTCTTCGAGGTCAATCCCAGCTGAGCTATCTTCGTTTTGTGCATGATGAGGTATACCGATCTCGTCCATTACCAAATCTTCTTCGTCTGAATCTTCCCGCGAACCTATCTCCATGCCTGGAACTTCACGATCAGGCTTCGTCGCAACGTGACCCACTCCGATTGCCGCATATCTCATGAACATGTCACGGTCAGCGAAACTGTGGGAGTTAGCATAGGAGTCACTTCAAGTTTGACCAAGATACTTACATATTAACATAATATGCCGCCCAGTCATCTTCTTCCCCAGAAAGCCTCGCTATTGAAGGGCCGGGTGCCAACAATTCGTGTGTGCGACCGTCAGAGTATGCTGGAATAAGATGGCATGCACGAAGCACCAAGGAAGGATCCAAGAAGCCGAAGGGGACATGGTCAGGGTGGTCCGGTACAAAGCCCACCTTGGGAAGACGGCCCTCCTTAAAGCCCCACTTGTGATCCTGATCCACCCCGAGCCAACGAATCCAGAGAACCTCCATTTTTTTCTCCGTTCGCCCTGAACCTTCCGGATAGAAGCCCACCATGATATGGAATGCCATAATTACCTGAGCATACCAGAACGGGTGCTCGTCGTCTCTTGAGAAGGTCATGACCGCGTCACGTCGAGCTGCTCGCACGGTATCATGATCCCGGCGCACGTCGTAGGTTGTGTAGTTGATGTATAATAGTTTTGATAGGACAAGTCGGTCCGCATCCAGTAGATGGATTCCATTTCGCTGCTCGGGAGTGAAGCTGTGCTCGTCACCATCATAATCAATGTCCAGTAACCTCGCCAACAAATGGTCCTTCAGAGATCGTATGAAATTCGGCTGATAAGTGTGGGCTCGGTCGGAAACGTTGGTTATTCAAGGAGGAGATTTGGACATACCGTCACAGCAGGATCCTCCGAATGCTCATGAAGCAACTTGGCAAGGCTGAAGACATTGCTCTTCCCCGCATGGCTCGACATGTAGTGGTGTAACTGCGCAGAGCAATTTACCTCATCATCCGCCTTACCGGCAAGCTGGCTCTGATCGTGTTGGCGCCTGAGAATGGTCTCACGTCGTTCCTGCTTTCCAAACTGATTCTGGAAATCTTTCTTATTAGATGTCCCATAACTTTGCTTGAGCGCCTGATGGGCATGTTCCCCCTGAGACATGCGTTATTGCCCATCACACGTAGCGAATAGATCGACTTCGAGAATGATAACTCACTATTTGCGTGCTATAAGAATCGGTAGTGCCATACATCTTGATCATTAGACTGTAATCGCCCAGCGCATGGAACTTGTAGGTATTCATGTTGAGCGCCTTCGGGAGGGCTGAAGATTTCGCCGCCGTCTTCCGTCGCCCAGACAAAATATCACCTAGTTCCCTTCTCTGTCTTTGAGCAGCTTCTTTCGGCAGCTCCTTCGTCACGAAGGCTGTACATGTGACCTTTTGAAATTAACGCAGCTGGCCACGGAGCCGCCGTAGAGCCTGATCAAGCAGGGTAAGGGTGTCGTCCGTATGAAGGCGTAGTTTTGCCAATGCGTGCCATTCGGCAAGACGAAACAGTAGGATCGCAACAATGTCTGTGTGTACACCAGGCAATAATCCCTCAAACACGGGAATAGCACACTGCGAAGACGTGTTAGGCAAACTGGTACTAAGTCAACGGGACTTATATCCTACCTGTAATAGGTTCTCAAAGTGCCAGGCCGGCCGCTGGCTGGTATTTGCAACGTCGTCGGGAAACCGTCGTATGCTAGTGCCGAATGCAGGGACAGTTCTGAATCTAATGGAGATGGGTTCACCTTTGTTCACTGAGACACGCGAACCTCACACACCTGTCGTTCAACATGTCGATGTACCGAGGATCATCCCCATGGATGATTCTGAACAGATGCTTGAGTAGCGTCTTCAGTACACCCGACTCAAATTCATGCAGCATATCCACCACGAGCTTGGGGTGGATAGTAAAACCCAAATGCAGAAGACGTTCGATGAAAGCGTTCTAAGTGGTATGCGCACAGTTAACAAGGCAAGCTGTTGATAAAGTACATTTACTTACCAGCGTCGGCACAAGGGATGTAGGCTTGAGAATTCGCTCCACCACCGTGTTCTTCAAGGGTCTGCCTTGTTCATAGATGAGCCTCCGGGCTGCAAGGACAGACTTCCGTGAATCTGTTCGAGGTCGTTTGATCCTTGATGCCAGGTCATTCTTGTCACCTAGGCGGTGGATGTTCGACTTAGATACGAGGCAACGTGGACACGGGCACATCCCCTTGTCGCGCATCGTCGCAATGAGTGCCCTAATCAAATTGGTTGCTGAACGTGTAAAAGAGACATTGCTTGGGTTACACTCACTTTTCGGGGTAATCGGCCGAGTATGTGAAAATTCGAGGATAGACTCGCCTGTAAATGCCATCAAAGCAACAAATTACTATACCATTTTCGTATGCATCGACAAAGTCGTCGTCAAGTAATATGCGCCATATAGCATGAAATAGCTCCCGTTTACAGTGCGTCAACAATTCACTATTGTCCTTGTGATTTGTGATGTCGGAAAGAAATTTGCGGATTTTCTGAGGAAGCTATTTATCCCAATGAGTACACAGCAATACCTGCCATGAATATGATTCAGACTCACCGGGGGAATGAACGCGATGGGATGACAGGCTCCTGGGCCTGGCGAGCAACGATCATTTTTCGATTGATTGCCGAAGGCCAAGTAAATTGGCCACGTCGACACATGACCGAACTGTGCGAGATGCGTGGAGTCCGACCATACCATCAGGCCGGCGACAACCCTCTCGAGCTTACAACCATCAGACCGTTTTTGCTTCTGAATCTCGTCCTGTGCCTCGTCGGAGTAAGTGCATGATGGTCGTCATGATGGTCGTTCTATGCCCTGATGAACTGAGCTAGTCAGCGTAACAAGATCCGGGAGTGGCATCCCGACTACCTTATCACAGCAGATATGTGGCCACGATTCCTCTATGAGGACGAGAAGTATAACCCCGATGACCCCACTGAGGGACTGTTTATGGGAAACATCCTCGTTAAGGTGAGCATCTGTTCGTTCACAGAACTGTACGTCTGACACAGCACGCAATAGGCATTCAAAACCATTTTCACTTCACCTTCCTCCGCCGAAAGAGATCTCAACACAGCAGCCGACTCGTTTGGGCAGCGTGGCCGTCGTCGCGGCGAAAGACGAACCCGAAGACCCGTAGCCAGCTTGGTGAAGATGAATTCCGTTGAGCCAAGGGCCATCGCCTACACGGCGGTGCAGGTGGGTTTCATCGTTAACTGGTATATGACACCGATCTGACAAGTGTAGGTTCGGTTTGCTCTTTCCGACTGTGGTTCATGGAGGCTCGAGAATGATTGTTACAATTATCGTGATTTCTATAACAGTATCATTGGCTGGTTCGAAGACACTGACGATTCGGCTGACGAACAGTTCGTGAAGGACTTACTCCTCTGGTGGAATAGGTATGCATGGCTTGAAAAAAGTGACGCAATTGCTGAAGTTCAGGACAGGAAAATATTCGGGCGAGCTGGTGTCCTGAACTATGCCCCCCCCCAGCGCTCCGGAAATAGCTCAGTTTCAGCCTCTTTCAAGAGGTCCCGTCGCATCGCACCTGCCGTATAGGAACAATATGGTGCTGACTGGAGTACAATATGTAAAAGCGGAAATAAAATGTGGTTGATTGCATTGTCCAGGTGTGAACCGGAAATGAGTAGGATGGTGGGGTCAGCCGTCAACTAAACAAATAATTGAATTGCAGCGCAATGTAAATTTTGATGATATTTCTCGCCGGGCAAGCTGACCTAGAGATAAATGGAACATAAGTGTCGCTGAAACCATCTCAGACTGAGCTGGCACACGAACAAGTCGACGGGTTAGCCCGCCAATGACACCAATTATTGTATTGGTGCGCCAATTTCTTCACGGCGTAATTTCTTGACGACCATACAAACGTGGACATCAAAGGAGGCTAAGTCACGGAGAGGACACAAATCACAGATTGCAACATCCTGCTGCCGTTGTATGACCTAAGCCAGAATGAAGTTTATTGACGACAAGAATACTCTTTATATACATTGAACGAGTGAGTCTACCATTCACAGTATGACATGCATTGTACATCGGCACCGGCACGAACTGTTTAGACCCAAGGAGCCTACCATCATAAGGGTTCGAGTAGATTAGATGCCTGAGGTGTGCGGCCAACATGTGCAGAGCAGATACATATGGCACACTGGCCCCAGTATGACATAAATTACACATCGGCACCGGCACGAAGGGTTTAGACCCAAGGAGCCTACCACTATAGACATTGGCCCTGTTCATAATTTAGGTTACAAATTATACTAATGGGTCACATGATAAGGCCTTATAAGGTTCACGACTATTTCGTGATGGCCTCTGTTATCAAGCCTTTTTCAGAGGCTGCGAGTTTATAGTCATTACCTCTGGGACTCCGTGCCATTCTGACCATTCACAAGTCGCTGGGAAGCAAACATGTCAGAATTCCATGCAGGCCGAGAAGTTGTGGCATATGCTAATATCGAGATTCAAGTTGACAGCAAAAAGATTGCTGTGGATGTGAATACTACTCTAAGCCGTGGAAGCGGCGACAGGGTCACCGCCACCCTGCGCAAACCCGTACACCGTGTGCGTGCCACTGCGCGGGTACACGGTGTTGGCACGGGTTAGCACATTCAACACCGCACCCGTACCCGCAATACCCGTGTCCCAAACACCGCGGTGTTACCCGTACCCGTGTGCAACCCTATCTAAGACTGCCCCAAGGGAGAAACATTTCACGATCCAATTTATGCCACGTCGCCGGCCCTCGAGGTATGTTTTGTTCCTGATCATGCTTTTTTCGTGTCTAAACCTCGTACCTTTGAACAGGCACTCGGCACAATAGGTCGTGGGATGATATCGTGTCGCAAGGCCTTAAATCTACTTCGTTGGATACCGACTCGGAAACCCGTTCTATGAAGCTTTTCGGTCTTCGTACCGAGAATCTCAGGTCATACACTCGGCATCCATACTTCCTCTGTATCACACAGAACGATGTAGAGCGTATACTCGAGAGAAAACTGGCTAGTTTCGGCGTTATTGTTCATCGACCTCTGACGGTCGTCAGACTGGAGGGGAACGCGGAGAATCCACAGCTAAGCGACGTCACCTTCGAAGATGGCAGGGTCATCACGACCAAGTATCTCATCGGTGCAGATGGTGCACACTCTGCTGTAAGGTTTTTTTTCCTCTTTCTTTACACTTGGGTATCTCCTAATGACATGTAGATCCGCACTATGACTGGAATAGGTTCTCTAATCCAACGTACGTCCAGGGAGAAGAGGACAACCTAGCTCAAATGATCTTTGCCGATGTAACATTCGACAACGCGGACGCGGACCCCACGCCAAAGTCCACATTGTCCCCGAACGGCACATTTTTTTCCCTTGCCGTCCTCCTTCAACGAGTCTCTTGCCTGTGATGGCCAGGTTCCCGTTTCTGACAGAGTATATCGCACCGGTTGCGGTGTACCCTTCGGCAGAAGGTGAAATCCCCCGTTCGTATTCCAAGGAATATATCCAGAAACTTGTCGACCGATTTGGACCGTACCGCCTTTCATCGAAACCCACCATGAACCCTAATTCGAAACCGACGCAGATCAAACAAGTTATTTGGTCTTCGCGTTTCCGTATCCACGCAGCTGTCGCCGATACTGCTTTCATTCGTCTTGGTGCTGCGAAGTCGGGCGACGGCGGTGCTCCCCGTCGGTGATGCCGCTCACATCCATTCTCCTGTGGGTGGGCAAGGGATGAACCTCAGCTTGTGCGATGGTGTCCTCCTCGGAAAAGTACTGACGAGGCATATTCATACTATCGAAACCGAGCCGCTCTCCCAAGCGGACACGATCCTTTGCGAGTTCGCCAGAAGGTGAGGTGCACGTGCGGTCGAAGTGATCAAGCTCACGGAACGATGATATCTGACGAGGGCAAGCAAGCCTGAAAGTCCTGTTTTCGACCTTGCAGTCTCACGGGACGGAAAGTAGATCGTGGCTGGGACGGAAGATGGTCGAGTGACGACCTGGAACGCGGCAGATCACGAAAAGGTGGCCGACTTCCACACATACAGCAATCTGAATACAGTGGATATTTCGCCGGACAAGAATCGCAACCGGATCGGAAGACAAGCTTAAGACGCTTTCCGTCTGGTCACTTTCGACTGCCAATGGCCAGCGACAACTCGGTCCATTCAAACACGATAATTATGTGTCCGCGGTCAAATTCTCACCCGACGGAAGATTTATCGCAACTGCCGCGTGGACTGTTCGTGTCTTCGACAGTCACGACCCAATTGCCAATTGATGTAAACGACAGTATGGCAGTTTCATCGCAAGCAAATCCGGACTTTCGTCGTTCTCGCTACACGACGACAGAGGATTGACGTCACCGAAGTGGGTTTTCGGGCTCCGACACGCTGTCTCACTTTTTGACCCACCTTCACCCTGTCTTTTCCTTTCCTGTAGTTAGGATCCTCACCTGAGATTGCCTCTCTGTACTCCTACATAGTTATTCCGTTCTCAATCCAGCCTTGTCTTGTTTTTCGCCGTGGCGTGCGAGGTCTTCATCATTCCGGGTCTCGGCAACACCCCGGGTCAGTCAGTCCGAGATCCCAGGCTCCTGTCACGCACAGGAATGCTGCTGTCACAGCACAAGATGCCCTACTAGTACCACACCCATCACTATCATCGCGTCTGAGCCCGAAACTCCAATCATGGCCATCTCACCAAATTACGACAACGTGATTTTCACAACCTTTATCGGATGTCATTACTTACTCCAGTCAAATAGATTCTTCTGGAACCAGAACCAAGGACAGAAATCGTTGATACCAGAGATATGGTGGAGCCTTTACATGTTCGGAACGCAAGTCAAGGTGTGCTTATTAGCCGGCTGACCGCCCCGTGCTGTTATTCATTCCCGTCAGCAACGAGCATTGCAAGTCTCGAGGAAATTAGTCAACGTCTCCGTGACCAGCTTGCTTCATCTGACAGAGATTGCTGGTCCCTTCGTGCACAGCATGAAAGTACACGTACGTTCTCTCTGTCTTCATTCCCACCTCGTTGACGTCGCATTGCAATGTATAGAAAATCAGTTAGGCGAGACTGTAATAAATGTAGAGAAATCAGTTCAGGGACTCCGTGACCAGCTTGCTACAGCCAACCAGAAAAACGAAAGCCTCAAACACACCCTTCGTGCTCGAGAAGGAACCTCCAGTGCGTTCAGTCCATGTTTACTCCCACCACATTGACAGTCGCCTATCGACGCCCAGACAATCAATCAAATGAAACCATCAAGGCCCTAGCAGACTCGGGTACGTTTATCATGACTTCGATTCACAACTGTCTTACCCGTTGTCTGTCCATAGAACGAAAAATAGGCAATCTCGAGCAAACCCTTCAAGGGCTCATTGACCGGCTTACTGCGTCACAATGCACACTGCGCGTGCACGAGAAGAAGCATGAATGTGAAGCTATGTATGCCCGCGGTCAGGTATATGATGCTGCACAATATCTTCTCGACATTTTCGACATCATGAACGAGGATCTCAAGCATGATCAGTTAATCACGAAGTGGCTTGAAGGCGAGTGTCTTCGTCATTTCGTACTATAGTATCCTCAACCCATGCCGTCAGAAATCACGGACCGATGCGTATTACGGCTTCGGACTATCGGAGACGACGCTTCGAGTGCGGAGAAACACCTCGAGGCTCTCTTAGCCTACTCTGCCGTGTTGTTGCTCACTCACTCGCCTCCCAGTACCGTGTTGGCCAGGATGGGGCTGCATTGTCATTCAACCGGTGAGCTATTGGGAGGCGCAGACAAGGTATGGCGTGCTTGCATGGTCGTTTAAAGTGGCTTGACTGTTCTTGTACCATTCAATTCATGTTTTCAAAGTTTCATCTTTATCGGGCTGTCTGTGATCGTCTTGCAGAAGAAGATCGTGTTACAGAGGCGATCGAATGCTTCCAAAATATGAAGATCAATCTGACAGAGGAGACTCAGTCCCTTGATCATTGGCTGCAATGGGAACTCGGTGAGTAATCTCACTGGTGACATTGAGTATGATTTGAGAATCTCTTGGACCAGATTTCCACCAACGTTGTGGCAGGAGACTCGAGAAGCGCGCTGACATGGCTAACGATCATGGCGTAGCCATCGAACACTACTCGAGCGCACTCTCGCTCAACCCGGTGAACATCAACAATATCATTGTTAAATGCTGCAAGGCACGAGTAGGTTTAGTACTGGAGAGGGAACTCGTCGGAATTACCAAGGTATGAATTGACTCGTACATTGTGCAAAGTTAATGGTGGTGATGGTCTGTCAGGTCATTGAGCATGACCCATCAAACTACAAAGGTTACAAGAAAAAATACCCCATGTTGCATAGCATGGGCCGCTACAGGGAGGCATTCGGTGCATTCGAGATGATGTTGTCGACGATGAAGCATTCAGTAGACCCACAAGTTTGCAGTGAGCCCGTTGGACCTAATCTGCATGAAAATACAAATTTATGTCGTTTTGATACCAGACCTTCGAGGTGGATATCTCGACACAACTCCACTCATCCGAAAGGTTGTTGATGACACCATCCGTGACATTCCCCGCGTGCTCATCGACACCGTCACTGGTCGTCTCTGATAAAACACAGCAAGCCGCTGCGTTCGAGGAACAACCGATCTTCGATGAACTTCGGTCTGCAATGACTACCCATGATTGTCTCGACTATGCGCGCATCAAGCAAGAGGTCGGGAAATTCTATCAATATGTGATGTTCTCGCACGGGTGGCAGCCTCCCGAGCCGACATTCCAGATGGTCGAGGACATCTCGATCTATGGACTACTCGAATCCCCCATAATCGAGAAGCTCGTCAATTTCTGTAATGTCGTTCAATCTCGCCGTTTCCGATGGGCATGGAGCGATACGTGCTGCGTCAATCAGGCAGACAGGGGGGTTCAACAAGAATCTGTGGTCGCCATGTTTCGGTGGTACTGTGGTGCGGCACTCACGATCGTCCATCTCCTCGGTGTGTTATCCGAGTCGCAACAAGAAGGTGATCTTTGGAAAAGTATCTGGAACACTCGCGGGTGGACATACCAGGAGTACGTTGTTTCGAGAGTCATTCAATTTTATACAGAGGATTGGAAGCCATACCTCGGTCTGGACATCCCTAATCACAAGGAATCCCCCATTATCCTCTCGGAGATGGAGCAGGCAACCACGTTTGCCACACAGAAGCTCGCCATGATTCAACCGGGGCTAGACAGGGTGCGTGAGAAGCTGTATCTGGCTTCGAAGCGCCAGACAACGCGGGAAGAGGACATCGCATACTCATTGTTTGGGATCTTCGGCGTTGCCCTCCCTGTTATATATGGCGAAGGTCACCAAGCCGTCGGTCGGCTGTTGGAACACGTCCTCACGCGTTCAGATAATGTCACCATTCTCGCCTGGACTGGGACTTCGGGAGGTCCTCACAGTTGTCTCCCATCTAATCTGACTGTTTACGACCAAATTCTGCCTCCGCATGTTCCCCAACCCATTGAGAGCGCCGAGATGGATCGAATGGTTACGGACTTGCGGTCATCATTTCCCGATTGCTCTCCAATCGTTGCGTTCTATGAACGACTCCTCGATCTCCCATCACTATTACTTGTTTCTGGTCGCCTTCAACTCCCTGGATTCGTCTTCCGCCTCACTGATTTAGTACTCGCGCCATCCGAATCCGACTCGAGCCTTCACATCTATCGTGCCACGGCACCGATTCTCGGCGAGGTCCGGATCCAGACCAAAGACAACTCGTTCGGGATGCAACGTCTCGTTCTGGTTCATCCGTGGATCAATCCCCTGCTCGATGAAGACTTCACTGGCGACGATCCTCAGTTTGATCTAGACACGCGCGCACTACGGTTCCTGGCTCGGCTTCGGCAGCCTTTCGGAGCATTGCTGCTAGCCTCGCAGAAGCGCGGGCAGTACAAACGCGTAGCGACAGACAGTTTCATCCAACTCCAGGTTCGGGCAGAGACGTCGTTAAGTGAGTTGATGGCGAGCATTGGTACGGTCAACGTTCATTAGTCTTGTATTGTTGGCTTTCAATTTCGGGATGACACCTTTTGTTACATTTATGTCTCTCTTGGCTTATGTCCCGCCATTGGAAGTGGTTGCTTTGTTCATGCTCTTCTGTGTCCTTGCCACTTCATCTCCCCAACTTGCTCGTTTTGTTATCTCGCTGATATCCAGGCCTGGTACTATGCGACGAAATTGTTTTGCTCTGGCCTGTAACTATGTAGATCTTGGCGGAGTCGAATGTATCCCATTGGCGCCATGTCTTACTATGCAGCGTAACTAAAGCAAGAAGTTGTCATTATCGAAGTATTCGAAGCCTCGGAAGGATAATGATTGGCCTATACTTTCCCCACAAAACCAGGGATGGTGAAGTACATAGTAATTGTTAAGAATAAGTGAGCACAACAACAGTCGGTATGCAGACAATGCTTATTTACAATGAGAACAGTGCAAACCGAGTCGGGAAATTCAAACAGTACATTGCCTCTAATGACAATGATGAGCTGAGGAGTGACAAAAGGATGGCAACCTACCACACATTGAGTCTTAAAGCTGATGCGGGACACAGCTTTCATGAATCTTCCGACGACGATAGAGTCATCCTGGATGCCATGGTGTGCATCGTAGATGCGAATGGTCTCCTCGAGACCCAAATCCTCGATCATATAAGAAGTGTGTGTTTCAATATCGCTTTATGTTGAAGCTAGGAGGAAAAAAGCCGCCTTTTTCCTGTCCATGGCTTCCTTCAACAAAGTTATTCGCTCTTCAGGGGAAGGGCGGATATGCTTTGGTAGAATCTATTAGGGGAAATGAAAGTTATCTTTCCGTAGATGCGAAATACAAGAGACTCACCAATCTGCCTTTCGCCTCGTCTAAGACCTCTTTTTCCGCTGAGATGAAATTGCCATTACGTTTGATGGGCCGAGATACAGGAAAGGGAGGGGGACGAGGAGAGTACCATGCGAGTTTCACTCAAAGAGGATCTCAGACTGACGTTGCACGATATCTCCAACTTCTGCCATTTCATCTGACACGTCCTCTCGTCGCGGCTGTGTGGCACTGGCACAGTGTCGTGCTCAATTTCAATTCGATGCTGTTTTCACGCTCGATCTTACACCCGTGCCGTATCCTCGGAGAGGTATTCTCGGAGATGTAAGGATCTAAACGAATGAGACTCAGCTCGTGGTGAACGAGAGCTTATATTAGTGCTAACCTAAACGAATGAGACTACAAGATATGGTTAGCAAGTGTATGATGTACGGTGCAGAACAACATACCTCAGCTCGTGGTGAACGAGAGCTGAGGAAAAGAAGAAAAGAGAGACGACGCGTAAGCTAAGTACTCGACGGGTTGCTATGCGATCACGTGTAAGAAGCAAGAGACAAAGGTAAGGACAAGAATGATAAGAGCACTACCAAATGTGTCTATGGTGCCAACGCTGAACTTCCAACAGGAGAGGGGTGTCCAGACAGACGAGCAAGTAGGCGTGACCGCCCAAGAGCGACTCGCGAAACCCGACTAACCTAATAAGGGTACGATTCACTGTGTGGAAAACCCAAGCAACCCATACCTCCTAATAAGGCGCTATTTACTCATGTTGATAATCTGCAGTAACAAATGCGGGTCGGAAATGTTCGTTACGTAATATATTTAACGTCCTTATAACTCCCCATTTTTCTTCGTTACCTTTTGAATGTACCCTCACTGAGCTTTGCCTCTGCAAAGTAACTCTTTGCCAGCTTTTCTTGGCTACGGGTATATCGGTCAGCAGGGAAGAATGATAGTCACTTCAGGAGCTCAATTAAGCCGGAGCACTCTCCAGACGAATTGTTGACTACTCCCCGGAGTAGCTTGGGGGACGTTTGACTATGCAGCTCTAACATTCGCAATGGGTGCTATTGAATTTTATATATAGATAGAGTTTGCAAGCTTACGATTTTATTAGACTGTCACCCCCCTGTAGTGATGCATTGTGTGGCGTTTAGTCCGTAGCCGTCATAGGTTTAGTTACAGACAGTGTAGTTAAATAGGTATATAAACCTCTGACCACTCGATGGAAGAGGTGTTTTGACCGTGACGTGCTGCTTCCTAGTAGAGAGAAAAAAAGGTATCAACAACCCAGCCAGCTTAGGGCTGTTGATGGGGTAAGATACAGATCTTCAAACAGGGAAGCCGCTATCCAGGAAGCCAGCCACTCAGTACTGCTGGCGGTACAAGGGATATTCATCAGACTCTTGCAGTCCATAATCTTGGTCCAAGCGTAATACGGTGCCAGCCAATGTGTAGATGACGACCACTGCATACTCCATAACGACCTCCATGATAACGTAAATTTGCCATTCTCCAGTGAACAAATTGAACTTGGCCAAGGGGTTATCGGAGTCGGTGGTTAACGAGCCAGAGGTGATAAAAGTGCTGGATGAGAAAGTGGATAGCACACTATACAGTGTGCGGACTGCAAGGAAGGGTAGAGCAACTGAGACTGCCGCAAGCAGCTGAGTAATAAGTTAGCCAAGGTGAAGTAATCGGGAAAGGTAGGTGCTGACCTGCTTGCGGTATTTCATGAGCCGTTGGCGATTCGTCCATTGCAGGACAGTGATGGCGACTAGGACGATGTATAATCCAGCAAAGAGTAACACGCCAATACGACGTTCTGTAGTACCGCCTGAGCTCGAGCTTGTTATGCCAAGAATCGTGAGAATCAAGGCTACGATTCCAACGATGTGCAAGATTCTGAAAACGAAAGAATGTTGCCGCTCTCCGCTTGGTCCTTCGGTTCTAACGAAAGGTCAATCCAATGACGAGGGCGCGATCGATATAAGCAGTGCTCACAAAATTTCTAACAACCCGAGGGTGGCTAAGAGCAAAGGCGATAAGCCTGATGCCTCGAGGGCGTAGCCTCCAATATACAGTCCAGTCACAGCCGGCACAATTAACTCTGCAGCAACCAGCAATGCACCACCGACGATCCGGACTGGGGGTTGTAGATAAATAAACCCACCTAATCATACATGGATGTTGGAACTCACTTAGTGAAAAGATAACGAGCAATAGCCATGCCCTCTCCCTTATACCATATCTAGAACATACACGGATGGCGAAGAACAAGACGGGGACATATATTGCGATTGTTACCGCAGATATTATGCCTTGGGTATTGAGGGCGGTCATCTTGCAAAGCGGACGAGGGAGTTGAGGATTGTGAGTGAAGGATAGTAGGGCTTACCCATTATGTATGCACTCGCTTCCATAGAGGCAGTGATGCGGCGTTGCCCCCGCAGTCCGCATAATTTTGACCACCGTCCGGGGCTGTGCGATTCGGCGAATACATAATTTGACCACTGTGCGACGCTCGAAAGTGACGGATAAATTAGTACCTCCGGAATGCGCTGGCCATACCCGCAAAACTCGTGATCTGTGCTGCGGGGACTGTTTGAAGGCAACTTGCTCAGTGTACATGCCAGTGCCCCGTACAGCCATGTCACCAAGTGCAACACAGCCGCTTGCTATGCTAATTTTGTATACAACATCATTATGTAACAAATATTTTTATAGCTGCTGAATTTCGTTCGTCGAGGAGCAATGCGGCTACCCCGGCGAGTATCCTGGGCTTACATCACTGAACTGGAGCAACTATGCTCGTGGATTTATGCGGAAGAAGAGGATCTCGACGCCAAAACTCTTGCAATCAACAGGGTAAGTCTCGCCATAACAGAGTACGTTTAAAGTCATTTTTTTCAGTTGTCAGCATGGAAAGCAGTGACACCACTTCCTCATGCACTCGATTCTGCTTTGGCTATGTTAGTAGCACGCATGCTGGACGTATCCTGCAGGGACACCTTCTCCGCCAAGACGACCCTCAGCCTTCGACAAAACTATGCAACGGCGATAATCCGGATGGTTAATGGGTTGGTTGATCCTTTGCAGTCTGGAGCATACGCAAGGTCCATAGCCGCCATAGCCACTCAACTTGGGTTACCGTCGTGGCTTGTGGAGCTCAGACATGCCGCAACCCATGAGGATTTACCCAGTCTCGAGTTACTCCGAGAAGCCGGAAGAGAGGTAGTAACCCATCAATACCGACACGCTACTTTCCTGACTTCCTTTTTGCCGATGTTTGTAGTCCTTATCGTGGCTTTACCACAATTACTTTCAACCGACTCTCTATCCTTCTGCCCCTACATCAACGGCATCGTTGTCAATGCGCCCTATCGCGCCTCTTTTGAAGTCATATAAAGTTTTCATGAAGACTGTTGTTCGGGATGGGTCGTTGCGGAAACACTACCAGGATAAAATCAATGCGGTGGTGCGCGATATCGAGCGCTGGATAGCAGAAACCTTGGTCTCAGCGGAACTCGCTGTTAATGCTCTAGGATGGGGATTGAATGATGACTCCTTCGCTCCTCAAACTGATGCAAAAGAAAAGTGGGCACTGGAGGTTGTTTGCAATGCTCTGCTCGACAAGGGTGGCATTGTCCCTGTGGCTAAGAGGTCAGATATCGTCAGCGACTATATCATCCATCATCATTGATCATCCAGTAGAAAATGTTGTGCTCCCGCAGATCCGTTCCTACCCACAGCCACCAGTCTTTCGTTGTGGACGCCGCTTCTTATGCGACTTCATGCAAACCATCCCACATTCCCCTCTATTTTCATTAATCGGATCATCGCAATTCTGTTGGATGATCTAACGGGGGGAAGCGAGGATAAAGACGTACTTGAGCTAGATCCTAAACAGCCAAGAAGTGCTGTTTACTATGAATACCTTGCCCGCTGGGTGACCTGGGCTGCGCAAACATGGACCGACGAATCAGAACACGGAACTGACTTGAGGAAAGATGTTATTTTTCAAGTTGCTTCCACCTTTATCCCAGGATATAATTCTGGGAATAAAACAAAAATGTGTGATTGTTTTACTCCGTTTTCGCCGATACTGATGATTGTAGGACAGACTGCATGAGTTGCTGCGGGCAAATTCGGTAGGCTTCAAGGATCTAGAATATAGTGTCGAATTCTTGAGGTCCGCCCATGTGTCGGTTCCTACACAAAAAGTAAGAGGATATTGTTTCGTCGTGATCGATAATGACAGTGGCAGCCCTGGAAACCCCGCGATCTTGTGGACATGGAGGAGCGCCTACAGAAGGTAATTGGATCTCGAGAATCAGAACTCGACCAGAATGACCCCGCTGAGAGGAGCAGAGCGATGCAGCCAGGAGGAATCACAGATGCTGGTTGGAAGTTGCTGGATGGTAGTAATTGGACCCCATGTCCGATTGGGGTGTATTACGGCAGTTGAGTGGAACCGGATCAATGTTAATTAAATCTCGGTCACGTCACACGTCACCTCAGTACATTTGTCAGCTACAACTCATCATGGGACCCGCACAGCCGACTGCGCATCTAACCTCGACACTTGTAGTGCCACCGCCATCTCTTCCATTAGAACCCAAGGATTTGTGAAACAACGAGTGCGGACGATGAAGCTCAACTCACCATTACCACAGACGCTACCTAGAGAATGCCAGAAGGCTGCCAAAATATGTGAGTTTATTTGTTTCCGCAAACCTCGCTCTCTGAGTACTGTACAGTTGCTTCCTTCGTCGATGGTAAGAATAATGGTCTGGACGGCGTAAGCGGCATCCTCTCTTACGGCTGACATATGTTTATGGCTTCCCATCAGATCATACCGTGCAGCGTTCTGGAAAATGCCAAGGGATTCGCGATCTTCACTGTGTTCAAAGCCGGGTTCGTCTTCTCGGCACGTGCAGGGACCGGAATTGTCATCGCGAGACTCCCAAACGGATGTGAGTTCTGTACTAGTTCAAGATATTGACAACGAGTGTCAACTTTTTAGCTTGGTCTCCCCCTAGCGCGATCGGTTCTGCTGGCCTAGGCGTCGGTGGCCAACTTGGGGCAGAGATGACAGATTTTTTGGTTGTTTTGAACTCATCTGCTGTAAGGGAGTCACTCTTGTAGTTGTTAAGAGTCACTGACTCAGGCCAATCCCCGACAGGCGGTCGTGAGTTCAAGATGCACATTCCAAATGCGTATCGCTGATTTATCCCATCAGAAATCGTTCATGTCAGCTGGATCATTGACTCTAGGTGGAAACATGAGTATTGCCGTGGGACCTTTAGGTCGGAATGGGGAGGCAATCGGGTCGTTGAATACTCGCGGAGGGGTCGCCGCAATGTACGTCATTTCTATCATATGCTTGGTTTGCATTGGACCATCCACAACAGGTATAGCTACTCGAAGACCCGGGGCCTTTTCGGGGGGGTGTCTATCGAAGGATCCGTCATTATGGAGCGGCAGGATGCTAATACCCTCGCTTATAATCAAGATGTTACAGCGAAGATGCTCCTTAGCGGAGCTGTACCTTGCCCGGACTGGGCGGAACAACTGGTGATGACCTTGGAATCATGTACAAGAAAGCCCGGGGTTCCAAACTGGATTGATGATCGGGCTGAAGGGGAGATTCCATACGTGTTTGGAACTCGCGATGGAACCGGTAAAGATGATCCAAAATCACAGCGATTTCCTTCCTTTCTCAGGAAGAAGAGAAGGGATGTCGAATTTCCCCCGCAGCACTGGGGTAGACAAACAGACTCGGGCTCTTACTTCTTTGACGACCACAACGACCACAGTCCAGCGCTATGGGAAGATGTCGACGGGCCAGATCATCACTCTTCAGGCTTCGATGATTTTGATTCTGGTTCTGCAAATCAGGCTGCAAAGCAGACCAACCACCGCTCATCTTATAGTGCAGGAGTGTCCACGAGCAGTTCGCGCACTCCTATGCACTCCTATGATCCTGCGTCCCCTTTCAACTCACTACCACCCTTCCGTTCAGTTCACTCTACCCTTTCTGACAAGGCCGTCCCGCATTCGCGTTCCATGAGTGCTCCTAAATTGGGGTATTCTGCTCAATTGAGGGATGGCCTAGCTGGTTTCACAACCCCGTTTTCGTCTACTCCACTACCTGAGGACGACCCTGAATACTATCATGATACTGTTAAAACCTCTCTACCGCGCTTCAAGACGAAGCCTGAGTTGAGCAAACCACTTCTCCCTCATGAAGGAGTTGCTCGTGCGATCGCTCTATATGAATACAAAGCTGTTGAGGTGTGTGACTAGTTCGACGTGCTGGGTACCATCATCTGAGGCAGCCACAGGCGGGCGATCTGTCATTTTCAAAGGGAGATGTGATAACTGTCACTCGAAAGAGCGACAGTACTGATGACTGGTAAGCTTGTACTCTCTAATACACTCGACTTGATGTATCTATATCATGTCCTAGGTGGAGGGGTAAACTAAACGGTAGAGAGGGCGTATTTCCGGCTAACTTTGTAGAAATTGTCTAGCTCTCTGCGTTCGAAATGCTGTAGTAAGTTCTTGTGCTGTATATATAGGTCGTGTCTCTATGTATTGCGTTTCTACGTGGTTGAGTTTGTTACATGGTAGTCTGTGAATTCAAGGTAATTTGATTTGATGTTACACCGCCACCCGGACGATCCTGAATACATCCCACTTCCGAGTCAACCTTAAGACTACGTCCAGCCATCTTCTTCGGTTACCTGCCAAAAGTCACCGTGACAGACCATGCCAAAGGCTCCACGGAAGAAATACTACGCCGTTCGTGTAGGACGCGAAGGGCCAAGGATTTACGGTACTTGGGCAGAGGTAAGCTCGAGCTTCTTTCATTCAATAAACTAAGGTGATTGATTGAAAAACCAAAAGTGCAGTGCAAATGTAACATGCGTTTGGGTCGAAATTCGCGTTCTGACGCAACTTGTAGGTTTCGAGATGGCCGGCAGCTGTATTCAAGAGCTTCACTTGTCAAGCAGACGCAGAACAATGGGTTTCCACACCTCACCCGATGGAACGCAAGTTTGAATGCAAGTGTTTAGAATGTTTAAGATTGGTTTATGTTGTCTGACTTATCCTTCAGGCGGTCTGTCCGATTCCAAGTATCTTCCTCGGTCTGACTCAACCTTACGAACCCGTAATCGTACCCCTGAATGCCCTAGCGAACAAGACACAAGTGTTTCGCCTGCAGAGCACGTTCCCGAAAGTCATTCACCTGCTGTTGTATTATCTGAGAAACAAAGAGAGGTCCTAGAAATGGTACGGAGGCGAGAAAGCGTTTTCTTCACCGGATCTGCTGGTAACAGATATAGTCATTTTTTCAACATGGATGGAAGTTGAATTTCTGTAGGGACAGGAAAGTCCGTCCTACTCCGCGCCATCATTGATGCTTGTGGAGGCAGAGGTTGTTCTACTCTGGCAATCACTGCGTCTACTGGCATTGCCTCGGTGAATATCGGCGGCACAACATTGCATTCATGGGCGGGCGTCGGCTTGGGACATGAAGACGCCAAGAAGCTCGCAGGCAAATTTCTTGGTCAGGAGAAATTACGAAATGTGCTCGATCGCTGGCGAAACGTGAAAATTCTCATTTTGGATGAAAGTACGTGAATATCTGGGCTTGCGTTGCTTGCTAATGATTCTTGTCTGTAGTATCTATGATCGACGGTGTCCTTTTTGATAAACTTGTACGTTCTTGATTCAAAATTTCGGGCATGTTGCTAATACACATAAAGGAGTTTATTGCTAGGACGCTGAGGGACAAGAACAAACCGTTTGGTGGAATACAGGTCGTGCATGTCATCTCAGTTGTACTCCAGAAGGCTCACATCACCATCAGCTTGTCCTATCTGGTGACTTTTTCCAGTTGCCACCGGTTCCAGAGCGTGACAAAAACGGGAATTCTGTACCATCAATCTTTACCTTTGAGGCGGAGAGTTGGTCCCGGTGTATCAAGCGCACTGTTATCCTGACAAAGGTATTTCGACAAAAAGAACAAGGTATATCATATCTTACTCGAGGATGAGGGTGCAAACACTCAGAAACAACAGCATTTGTAGATATGTTGAACAATATGCGCGTGGGGAAACTTGACCACCATGCCATACAAGCCTTACAAAGACTTTCAAGACCACTGCATTACGACGACGGGATTGGTCCAACGCAATTGTGCTAGTATATCTTAATCGTCCCGGAAATGTGTTGACAATGCCGCAGATACCCAACTCGAGCTGAAGTTGAACGTGGAAACGAGTCAAGACTCCGCGCACTCTCTGGCCAAGCAATACAATACAACGCTACCGATGTCGCAGGGCATGATTCAAGCGGTGTCCGGGTGTCTGAACAACAAATGGAAAAATCATTAGCACGGCTGGTTGCTCCGCGAGCCGTTCAGCTCAAAGTTTGTTTGGTCATTTGCAAACTGCTGTAATATAGCGCTAACTGAATACAAGATAGGTTGGCGCTCAAGTTATGCTGATCAAGGTATGCTATCCTGCAAAACGACTCTTTCTCTTGGCACTGGATTTCGTCTATTTAGAACATGGTCCAAGGGCAGCTGGTAAATGGTTCAGTTGGACAAGTCATCGAATTTTGCACTTCTCAAGACGCGATGCGGAAGCAGATGGATATTGCTACGGAAGAGGGACTGCGTGGTTCTGAGCGTGATGTGCAGCAGGCAGCCGCAAGATATGATGGCTCTCAGTGGCCTGTCGTTCGGTTCACAAACGGGAGGGTGTTGCTTTGCGTGCCGACTGAGTTTACAGTGGACAATGCTATTGGAGATATGGAGGCCAGACGTCGCCAGGTACGTCGTTCGTTGACACCAAGCTGACTGCTGTTTGAGAATGTTTTAGCTTCCCTTGATTCTTGCATGGGCATTGAGTGTTCACAAGTCGCAGGGTCAAACACTGGAACGCGTGAAAGTAGACTTGGGCCGTACGTTTGAGAAAGGTCAAGGTTGGTGTTATTCGTAATTGGCCAGAGAACAGTGCTTAACTCCGCTCAGCCTATGTAGCTCTTTCACGAGCGACGAGTATGAGCACTCTGGAAGTCCTTAACTTCGATGCCAATAAGTGAGTAAATCGAATCTGCACTTGCTCCTACTGACGGTGTGCAGAGTTATGGTTCATCCTCGAATTCTAGCTTGGCACGATAAATTAGAGCAGCAGCAATCAACGACGAAGGAGTTAAATCAAGCTGGAGAGGAATGGTCCGACACTGATCCTGACGAAGACTGGAGTTGAATCGACTCGCTGGATGTATTGAGGCTGCTGTATCTAATTCCATCTCGTTTCGTTCTGTAAATGATTACTTCCTACTTCTGCGTCTGCTTCAACTTGGTTCCCGTATCAGGTAGCGGAGTACACGCAAACGCATAACTTACAATGCCACATAAAATTCTCAAGGATCATATCACACATGTGCGATTGAAGGACCATGGAGTCTGGTATATCCAACTTTCGGGCCCAGAACTTCTTTACGCCATTACATGCCCTTTGGCATTGATGACTTACTCTGCAAGAATCACGCATCCACCCAGATGCTGTCAGCAAGCTCCTTGACCAGCTGCAACTTGCGTTTCATGTCGTCTATCGTGAGCAAATTGCCATCCTCGTGCGACGCAAAACCACACTGGGGAGAGACGGAGATGCGCTGCAACGCTTCGTCCGCGGTCTCTCCTGTACCGCTTGCCATGATACGCGCAGCCTCCAACACACGTTCTGTGAGAGCCGCCTTGTCCTCAAGTTCTGGGAATTTGCTAGTGATAATACCCAAGACGACCGATTTGTGCTTGGGAAGGTGTTTCAGAGGTTCGAACGTGCCTGTACATCAACGGGTACATTTGGCAGCTCTAAAGGAGGAACAAACACACCAGCACGCTCAGTGTCATACTCGAGGTAGTAACAGTCCACGTTCACGTCGTTGAACAACTTGATCGCGACTGCGTCATAACCGCCCTCCGAAAAATGGACTGAGCCCCGAAAGTTGCCTCGGCAGAGGTGGATGCTGACTGTCATGTCTCTTGGGCGCGTGGAAAGACAGTTATTGTGCAGCCGAATGTATGCTTCGAGCAGGGCATCCGGGTCGGTGCCTTCATCTCTCATTCCCTCAAGCATACTTTCATCGCAAAAGAAGGCGTAGATCGGATCGTCGATCTGGACGTTGCGGCAACCAGCCGCGTACAGGGCAGCAAGCTCTTGTCGGTAGGCGGCGGCGAGGTCATTGAAAAAGTCTTCACGGTCAGCATATACCCCTGGCTTGAACGCGTGCTCCCCTAGTGTTCCGGTGAATAAGAATGACTTGCTGGAGCGCTGGAAGGGATTGCACACCGTGACGTATATGGTACCACTCGGGTGCTATCAGGGTTATCTTGATGTTTTTGATCTCGTCGGGATGCACGAATCGTTTGAGTGATTCAAATTGTGGGACATGGCCTGATTTGACCCATCGGATCTTGTCCACGCACAGAATGGTGGTTGCTAGCTTGATGTCTGGGATATAGAGTTGACAACGCTACTGGTGTTCCCATGGTTTATAAGTGCAGACTTACTGTTGGCAAAGAGCACGCGCATATCTGGAACGTAAAGCTGTTGTGTACAGAGCTATGTCAGGGCTGGAAGCAGAATGATTTGATGTGTAAACTCGCCTTGAAAATTTCCGCAGGTGGATTGTGAACCTCTTCGACCGAGGTCAACTTCGATCTCCCACTAATTACTTAGAAAAGGAGTGTATCACCTTCGAAACCTTCCAGATATTCGAAGAAACCTTCACAAAAGCTTGGTATCCAAACGATTAGGTGCCGGCCACATAAATTACGACGATACATACAAGCGTCGCCTATATCGCGTACCATCAGGAATCAGAATGGAGATCGAATTCGGCGTCATAATGTGCTCACTGACCTGTATTCGCCATCGGTAAGGCCCTTCATACCGACTTCAAGTTGCATATTGGCTGCCTCAGCGATAGCTCGATCTTCAAGCTGCCGTAGTTGCTCCCGAGTGACATCACCTTTGTCAAATTTCTCTCGTGCCTCGAGGAGATATTCTGGACGGAGAAGGGAGCCAACATGCTCAGCGCGGAAAGGGGGGGTTTTCTTGGACGCCATGTTCACTAGAATGAATGTACGAGATATAATAATGTGGTGGGAACTGGGAAGGTGTCGGCTGCTTGTTGTAACTTACCATGGCTGCACTTCAACACCAACAGCTGAGCAGATTATGTTCTACCTCGGAAGTGCTCGAAAAGGCCCAGTCAATTCTTCCCCTTGCCATTGCGAGAACTCAACCTGGCTCTGGCTTTGTCGTCAAAAACCCCGCCGCACTACCCGCCGTATGCGCGTATCTGGCGTCCGAACAGTTACGCGTTTCCTCCCATCACCGTGCACCTTCTGATCTCGAACAATCACAGATTGAATTCGAGCGAAGTATCACTCCAGTCTGCAGTGGCCGCCGTGTGTATAGCGCCGCGCGAGTTTTCCGACATCCTCAAGAAAGTGCGCGCTGCACTCGGCGCTGAGGAACAGAATACCGCCGCAAACGTCACGTACGAGGCGCTCGTCGACGCGTACCGCATGAACCCGAGGGAAGATGTCATAGCCTGCATGAAGGACGCCCAGGGTGGATTTTCGAGCTTCGATATGCTGAAGGAAAGGTACGGCGCGAACCTCATGACGTGCGCTGTCTTTTACTGGGTTTGCCAGTTGATGGAGGTAAGTAGTACTAAGGTCTTTTTCTTGTGTTCCGCGTCCGAGCGTGCAATCATGGAACCTGCCAGGAACCCTCCCTGAAAGAGCGGTCCTTCTGCCAAGCCTATTCTCTGCCCCAGAAGACATTTAAAGCGGTTGTAGCAGCACTCGACAAATGCGAAGACGTCGCGGAACAGATCAAGACCTACTTGCTTCATCAGCGGAGTGCAGGTCAAGCATCAGCGTCGTCTCAAGCCAGCCCCGTCCCACCTCCCAATCCCATCACTGCCTCTCCTCAGAAATCTCCGGTAAAATCCGCCATCAGACCGAAGAGGGGAATGTCGAGGCCCATGACGACGCCCTCTAAAAAGCGCACCGTGGCCTTCTTGCATTCATCCTCGGGCGGCCACGACGGCGACGACTACAACGATAACAGCAACAACAATAGCGCACCCTTTCCCGAGACACCGACGAAGAAACGCCGGATTGGTGACACTCCGTCGTCCACCGATCGTATGCGTACGAGGAGTAGTTCCCCCGACAAGCGCTCCCGTCCCTCAACAGCTTCCACGGCCCCGTTCCTCGCCGCCCTCAAGGGCAACAGCCCCGCCAAGTCTCCGGCTGCTGGCCCTTCTACTCCCCGTCGTCCCCGCTATGCAACGGCGTCGGATGTAACTGCCACGCCAGTGCAAACCGACTCGCGACCATTAACATTGCCGCCGTCGTCACCGTCTCGTTCGCAAGGGCAGACGACACCTGCCCGACCACCGTCAGCCCGGCGTCGTTTCCGGCCGGTGTTTCTCGAACAACAGCAGTGGTATGCTCGGGATCCTAAGGTGGAGCGGATGTGGGCGGCTGCAGAGACACTGCGGGACGAAATGGTGGAGCTGTATGGACGGCCATTTCAACAGACGTTGCAGGGCACAGCTTGAGCACCCAGGGCCGTCAGAAAGCGTTTCTTTGTTGTAATGTCGTTAAGCTTACAGCAGTCCCTGTATTTAAGGCCGAGCGCCCCTTTTCTCTCTTCTCTTGATTCGTCCTCCTTCGTCCCATTCACCACATCCTGTACGCTTCAGACCATATACTACTACCTTTGAATAAAATGCCCCTCACCCCCTCACCTCATCCTACATGTCAGGGACCCTAAATCCTGCACGGATGCACCAAAGGTAGTAGTATATAGTCTGAAGCGTAGAGGATGTGGTGAATGGGACAGAGAATCAAGAGAAGAGAGAAAAGGGGCGCTCGGCCTTAAATACAGGAACTATAATCAAATAGAAAGGAATAGGAGATCATGACACATAGTTCACAATCACCAACATTCGCAAATTACCCGATCTTGCTCGATTCCTTCTCCCCTTTTCCTTCTCCGAACTCCAGCACGCTGCCAGTAGCAAACCTGTGGTCATCGTGAATGATACCGCAGTGCGATGCAGTCGTTGTCTTTTTCGACAGAGATTCCAGTACAAACCAGCGTGTTCAGGTCAGTTTCGCTCACTTCCTGAGAATCCTTTGGGATGAGGTCGTTTCGCCGATCACCAATCTATATCGAGATTTTTTTCCATTTGTATGTCTGGTCTTGCACGCCCACTCTGACTGCCATCATCCGTGCGAGACGGAATGATCCACCGACGGCGACGTTCGATCATGAAAAATATTTTCTTGCTGTAGGTCAGGCGAAAGCAAACTCCTCTCCGTCGGCGGCGAACTAGCCATCGTCACTGAGCGTATCTAGGGTTTCATCTGCTTTGATGGTCAAGAATCGAGTATGTCCCAAATCTGGAAGGAGTTGAGGAGAAGCGAGTCACGGTATCCCAAACAGGAAGCGATCCCGGAAGCTGCATTCGGGCTCCATGACGGCCGCTTTACCGTGGAACTGATCATGGGATGCGAGTTGGAGAACCCGGAGTTTCTGTCTGCTTGTCGGAGACGAAGAGAGTCCAGACGAGGTAAGGTTGACCGAGAGTCGATTCTCGGTGGGGAGAAGGTTTTTTCTTTCTTTTACTGTAAATAACCCATCAATACTGGCTTCCCATCGAACGAGAAAAAATATATGTATCAGTATCGAGCTAATCAAATTGTGCAAGACTTACAGGCCTTGGCAGATACTGCTGAGGGCGTGAGTAACCGATGGCGACAGCGCCCAGGGGTCGCGCCCTATGACCTGGCCGACAACATGGAGACCCGCTAGCCCAACAGGGCGTGTGGGAAGTGCTTCAACCACCAGCTTGGATTTCATTGTTCAACGTAACGTTCAAGGACGATGTTTCAAACCCGCACGTGTGGATCCCACGCAATTGATCATCACGCGTTGCGACTCACAGCCGTTTTGTAAAGTGCGTCTGGCGTTCACTAGCCTTGTCGAGCCATGTATCGCGAACGACGGTATTATGCAGTACGCATCGGGCGCGAGGGTCCACGCTTATATGACAACATTGCTAATGTGGGTAGCATATCTCGACATGATCATCCCCGGTGGGCGTCGCTAACATGAGGCTACGACCTTTCCAGTTCCGAGCTGCAGTGAGTGGCATTTCGTCGGTCGTGCACTGTATGGAAGTCTTTAATGAAATCAGACTTTAGGGTTAAGTGGGTCCAGCGGGAAAGGCTTCGACAATATCCACGACGCGCAAGATTGGTTGACGGGGTACCAATTTGGTTCAGCGCCCGCGACGACAATCCATAGTACTACTACTAGTCATACCACGAGTAAGCGTTTCAAAGACACCTTTTCTTCCTGCCCAAGAGCCAGATTTATCATCCCACGCTGACTTGTTTTTTTTGCTCTACCGTCGTCGTATGGACCTGCTAGACCTCAACGTCAACCTGAATGTGTCCAATGGAGCAAACGATCGTGCAGAGACTCCGTCCTCGATATCAAGCATGAGCTGTTCGAGTGGTTCTGAAGATGACTCCCCCTGGATGAAGCAAATGGAGTTGATACCGGACGAACTACTAGCTCAAATAAATGACGTCCCTCGCCCACTCCCCGCAGCAGAGCCTCCTATCGAACTCTCGGACGAGCAGAAGAAGATTCTGGAGTTGGTCAAATCTGGCCGAAATATCTTCTTCACTGGACCAGCTGGTAATGTCACGTTCGAGATGTGTTACATGGGACCGACGCATTCATCGACTTTTGCAGGCACGGGAAAGTCGGTCCTACTTCGAGCCATCATCAACTATCTACGCTCGCAACACGGTTACAACGGAGTGGCGGTTACCGCACCGACGGGAATCGCTGGTCTGAACATTGGCGGGCAGACGATAAATTCTTGGGCTGGCATCGGCTTTGGAAAAGAGCCAGTGGAGAAGCTCAAGTTCCGCATCAGTAACCAGGCAAAGAAGCGGTGGATAGACGTCAAGACTCTTGTCATCGATGAAGGTCGGTTCCTTTGTGTGGGATCGTCGCGCCGGTGTGATATTGATTTGTGCCAGTATCGATGCTGGACGCACGTTTGTTCGACAAATTGGTAGGTTTTCGCTCGTCTTTAGAGGATTCCTTTGGCCTACATACGAGGTTTAGGAAGAAATTGCGCGCTTCGTGCGAAGGGAGAGTCACCCACGTGCAGGCCCATTTGGAGGCATCCAGGTACGTTCAATAGCTTGGTAGTCCAAACAGCAAAAAATGTTTTTTTTTCTTCAGCTTGTCGCTTCAGGCGACTTCTTCCAGCTACCTCCAGTACCTGAGCGGGATTCGACAAGCAAAATTGATGCTACGTTTGCATTCCGAGCTCGAAGCTGGTCACGGTGCATAGAGGACATGGCTCAACTTTCCAAGGTTTTCCGTCAAAAGGACAACAGTATGCCGTTCCCTTTTTCGACCCGCCCATTCGAACAGGAATGACGCCCCCCCTCCCCTCCAAGCTTTCATTGAGATGCTCGCCTCGATGCGGACCGGTGACCTGCAAGACTGGCATATACAGGAATTCCGGAAGCTCGGTCGTCAGATACACTACGACGACGGTATCTGTCCGACGCTATTGTACGTCATATGTGTTCGCTTTCGTCACATTTATATATGTATGGTGCATCTATCTAGATTTCCCATCAACGCCCAAGTGGACCAACACAACCTCGCGTGCATTAACAAACTGAGCGGCGAAACAAGAGTATATAAAGCGATGGATTCGGTTGGACGCAACATATACGGAAACTACCTCACTGCCGTCCAGGCAGAGAAGCTGCTCGATAGGCTTGTTTGCCCCAAGGTAGTCCCCTTGAAGGTAGGCGCCCAGGTGATGTTGCTGCGCGTACGTTCTTTTTGTTTCTTTGTTTGGTCCGTGACATTCATTGTCATCTCACGTTTTCGTCTACCTCAGAACATGCCGGAAAGCGGGCTCGTCAACGGGTCGCTGGGCAAAGTGAACGACTTTATTACCGTTCACGAAGCCCAAAGTCGCCACATTGCAATCGCAAAGGAACAACGAAAGGAAGGCCAGGGCGCACCTCCGACCACCACGAACACACCGGGCGTCAATGAAGACGTGCACGGCCTGATCCCACTCGATGGTCACATGTTCAAAAAGGACCAGCCCTGGCCGCTCGTACATTTTACCAACGGCCAATATCTCCTGTGTTCGCCGGTCGAGTTCACGGTCGAGGATCTGGATGGGAACATCGAGGCGCGGCGACTGCAAATCCCGCTCGCCCTTTCTTGGGCAATGTCCATACACAAATCGCAGGGACAGACGCTCAGCCGAGTCAAGGTGGACTTGGCTCGGATATTCGAAAAGGGCCAAGGTACTTGTTTGTATCTAGCATCCTGTCGTTCGCTCACACAATTACCCACGCATGGTTCAGCGTACGTAGCGATTTCGCGCGCAACCTGCATGGAAGGACTGGAGATCGTCAATTTTGATCCCGTAAAGTAGGTCCCATCGAACTCTCATCGCTTGGTGCTCTAGCTCACTTGCTTTGCTTCAGGGTCATAGCCCATCCGGATGTCATCGAGTGGCACAGACAATGGGACAAGGAGATGAAGATTAAAATGGAGAGAGATCACGAAGATGAGATGGATAGTGATTGGGCTGTGTCACAATGGCACAGCTCGTTCTCTGTATAAGGATTCTGCGAATTTCTTGGGTGTTAGTGAATACAGTATAACATACCCCATTCAAGACTGCGATGATTCTACGAGGCCCCGAAAGTAATACTAAAAGTTGGACGTGTCGTTACGCTGATGAAGCGAGAAGTCACTGGCGGACGAATGAGGAAGGGAGCTGGAATGTGTTGACGTGGCAGACGGTGAGGGAGGCTGGGAAATCGAGGTGAGTGGCTCCGCCGATGCGCTCGTAAAATCAGAATTATCAGATGTCGGCTCTTCGAGGGAACGAGCTGAGATAGGCGGGATGTCCATGGTCGCCTGAGTAGGCGAAACTGGGTTATTGGCCCGAAGTGATGGGTGGATGCTATATGCCGGTCGGGCTGGCATTCGAGGAGTAAAGTCTTCATTCCGCCGGGGTGATAGCGGCCGTGGTAGAATGCTCGCCACCCTTGTGTGAGACGAACCGTAGTTGTATACGGGCGCTGGCTCTCCAGGTGGGGCATCAGGCAATGGCGGAGAACTGCTTGGAACTGGATCCTCGAAGAGTTGCGACGTATTTTGAATCAAGTCATCCATCCTCGTGTCCTTTTGGCACAAAAGTGTTAGTTTCTTTCGAGGCGGGAAAAGGTCGAGTACCTTGACGCTCTGAACGCTCAACAAATCTCCACTCTTTGGAATATCTTCTTCGCCAAAGACGACGGTGCCGAACACGATTGCCAAATTTCTGACATCCATCTTGTTCTTTTCCGAATGTGCTGCAACGCGTGCAAGATGTTCCACGATCGCTCGAAGCGTTTCACGGTGTATGGCTGGTAATCTACGAATCTTGGAGCGCATTTGGACTATGAAGTTAGAATCCCCTACTGAATGTGCAATGTGAATAACGAATGAAACATCTGGAAATGATGATAATGGTTACCTCGGCCATCTGGGTGCTCCGTACGATCTGAGATAGGGTATCTGAACAAGGGCTCTGGTAGCTCGCGCAGATACAGCTAATAAGTTGTGTCAGGTAGCGCCACATTGAAAGTGCAAGGCTCACCTTTAGAAGAGAAGAAACAGCGTATACATCATCGGTCAATCGGTTGAACTTGAAGGCAGCCTCGTTTCTTTCTATCTTGTGTTGCAGCTATACTTGCGTCAGCTCAGGCCCACGGAACAAGTCCAAAACTCGCACATCCTGTACAACTGCATGGCGCCCTGACACCTGGAAGTTTTGAAATGAAAATGAGGATTTTGGGAATAAAAAGAATGTCTTACACGGTAGATACCTTCCGATTCCAAACCCCTCTCATCGACTTCCTGTATACAGATTCGGATGATCTTCGGAACTTCCGTCTCTCCAAGACCCCGAGACGTCGCATAGTCTACGAGACTGACGCCAAAGATCAAATCGTTACATTCCCCAACATTATAATTATAATATAATATAGGCTTCGGAATCAGGGAGGTCAAAGCGCGGGGGATATGCATTGTGACGATGGATGCATCTTTTTCGGGAGAAATATTTGTAACCAATGATCTGGCATGTTCGGAGAGAGCCGATTGCGCCATCGAAGCCGCACTGCGGAACCGTTAGTGTTATGCCCAAAAAATCTGAGAAAAGCATGCGAACGTCATGTTGTTGGTGTACTTTTCGAGAACGCTTTTGGCGGTGGCTGAATAATCCCGAACGAAGTTTTCAAGACTCTAGAATGCCGTCAGAAAGTTATATCGATAACAGGGACATGGATTTGAACTTTATATGCGCTTTCTAGTATCTTCGTCCGACGAAGGCGAAGGGTTTCTAGCCAGTGAACCCCCTTGCGGTATTCCTTATCTGGAACAAAGGTGAAAAGGGCAACTGAGAGAAAGAGAGGTGGACTGACTAGCCTCATCCGCTTCACGTTTGGCGCGAATTGCACGAAGCGCACTGTTTTCAGAACGCACACCAAGGGTTTCCTTGACTGTGGAACCCTTATCCAAGAGCGTCATCAACTGATTGAGCTGTTTCTTACCTGCCAGAGTTCAGCCTTCAATACGCAAATCAGGAAAATATTGCATACCATGCTGGGCAAAGTCCGAAAATGTTGTACCGGAATTCGATGGAGAACGGTTGCGGGACACGTGGGCGGTTCCCGAAGGTCTGCGATCGAGGGGTCGGAGAGGATGGGGGGCAGTTACAGGGGGCCGTGAGGGCAAGACAGGGTTTGAGCGAGAGTTGGGCACAGGGGTTATACCGCTTTCAGCGTACGGAGCGGTCGAGGGAGGCTGAGAGGATGCAGAGGCGGCTGCGAGTTTGTGGTCCTGACCATGGGTGAAGTAGCGAACAAGGAAAAAGTAAAACAACTGACCTCGACCTCTTGACACTTTTTGAGGTAAGAGCGCTTCAGTTTCGGTAGCGTGTTCTCTGCATAATCGTTGTAGGCAGAACTGGACTCCTTGAGGTCTTCTTTGATGCGTTTACGCGTGCGTTCCTGTGTTTCCTGACCGAATGGCAGTTAGCTACGACGATTGCATGACACGGGGTAGATATGCACCTTTAGGGCGGTTAAGGTGGTGAGGACATCTTGGGCGAGGGCCGAGAGGAAGGCTTGCCTCGTCTGTGCCTCTGATAGGGGTGAATGAATGAGGAGATTTGGATGATGACGAAGGAACAAACCTCTCTCTACGTTATCTCTGATCTCGCCCCATGCGCGGCGAGCGGTGCTCATCTCTGCGCGATCATCGAGAAAGGCATCGATGGACTTTGTCTTGCGGTGTAATTTGAGGATGGAATCGATGCTACGAAGGTCGTGTCATGATTTTTAGGATGGAGAAAAAGAGCTCACTAAGACTCCTCTATGCGCTTTCTGGGTGGAATGAGATTATCTCGGCGAGGGGCTCACGAGGGGTTCTACGCACCTTTCCTGGAAGAAGGAGAGAAGAGAGTCGTTGAGAAGCTTGAGTTGGTAGTCGAACAAGGGTAGCGGGCCAGAGTGAAGCGAAGGATCTACGATGGATAGCGCTGGATCAAAAGCGTCTGTGGACATTGCAGCAGATCAACTGACAACGTTTACGCAACCTAACAACTCGACTCCTCCTTGACCAAACAAGTATATACAATCCAAATCTTTAGATCCTCCGTTTCTTTTCCATTTCAGTGTGTAAATTCTGTGGAAAGCCCCGTTCCATCCCTGTTCATATACTCATCAGCGACACACACGATGCACATCGCACAGACTAACCAAGGAAAAAGTCTTCTGGATCGAGGCTCTCGTCTCTGCCCATCAAAATGTCAAGGTGGATGTTGCTCCGTCCCATGCCAGGCATGTGTGGATTCTGTGATCGCGCCGAACCGTCAGCACGCTGTTCGCATTGTGGTCACGCGAGCTTACCGCAGCGACGATCTTGCGTTCCATCAATAGACGTGCTGGCGCGTGCAACCCATACACGTCACGAAGCATCGTCAGGTTCAAGTTGTCTTGTGTCTCCTCCCACTGCGTGGATTAGCGACACCAAGTGCATAGTACAATCACTTACACGAGAGAGACGATTCTGGATGTCACCCCTCGACTTGGTTTCCGCAGCGATGCTGCGCGGGCCATATTGGAGGGTATCGTGGAGTCCGAGACTGTTGGCTGTGGTGGTGACGGAGGCGGACTTTTGTTCTGCGTGCGGTACGAGACGTAGTGAGGGTTCCTTGTGAGAGTCAGATGGATGTATGCGGGGGATGTGAGAGGACAGACCATGATAGTGAGGGACAAGAGACGCGTAAGTAGTACTAGTACTGTGACACAATCGTGACTAAGTTGTCACCCCTCATGTCAACTCCCGCTCGACACATCGAGTCTGTAATCCCAATGCCATTCTCTACCAGTCCTACACAGTCACGTCCCCGTCTACCAAGTCAAGCATGGTCATCCAGAAATACTTCCGGATCTATCGGAATACCGTACGGTGTCCGTGGAAGTAGCTCAATCACATCCACTTCCCCAACCAGGTCCACCTCTCGCTCCTTCCCCCACCCATCAGTCCTGTCCGGTCGCGGTACCGCATCTCCTTACACACCTTATGAACCTCGCGTGATCAGGGTCGACTCGACTTTCACCACCGATATACTTTGTCCCCGTGATTCTCCTACTACCTCCTCAGGTTCGCCCACCCGGACAAGACGGCAGAGTTCCACTGGCGTTCGTGCACGCAGCACTCAACGACCCTCTGCAACCCTCATTCCCCCTGCTACCACAGAATTTTTGCCGTTCCCTCGCCCAGCCTATCTCGAACATTCTGCCTTGCGGCATCTATTGCAAACAGAATCATCCCCTTTGATTTCTTCCCGCAAACCGGACCCCATCGTGAGACCAGATTCCACAAGTGGGAGACACATGCAACGCTCTCCCTCCTACGATAGCGACGACGACGATATGAGCCCTCCCCGCGAAATTCCAAAGGGCACCCCATCTCCCATCACTGCCTCGTCACCAGCCTTGTTGCTACCCACTCGCTGGTGTGACGAATACAGAAGTTCACATCTCACCGTAAGCGGAGATGGCCGAGAACTAATATATCAAGGTATGTTTCCACTCCGGCTTTGTTCCGAAATGCCACTTAGCCCCTGGAGCATCCGGAGGTTCCGACAAGGACGCCGCAGCAGCTCGTACCGCCGTTCCAGTCTCGCCTGCTTGCGGAATATATTACTACGAAGTAGAGATTACCAGTAAAGCGTCCAAGAGGTACATTCACTCCTTATCTTTACCCTGCGCTCCTTCTCATCTTTCTCACACAGTCGCATAAGTGTTGGGTTCGCCACTCCCTTGCTGACTGACACGGAGTTAATAACTCACAACCCCCAGTTTCATCGCGCATGATGTCAAAGTGTCCCGCCCCCCAGGGTGGGAGAAGAACTCGTGGGGATATCACGGAGAAAGTGGCACCATATGCTCTGGCGACAAAACCGGTTTGCCTTTTGGAACTACATTTGGAGGTACGCTTGTCGTTGGTTCTCGCACAGCGAAGTATATCCATTTCTGTTTCTAGTCGGTGATGTTGTCGGCTGTGGTATTGACTTTACCCAGAACAAGGTCTTCTACACCAAAAACGGTACTCTTCTCGGTACGTCTGGCTTGGATGCAATTACTTTGATCACCAATAGATATATATATATATATCCCCAGGCACCGTTTTCGACAACGTCGGTAAAGACTGTGACGTTTACCCGGCGGTCGGACTCTGTTACACTAACGAGTCTGTTTACACCAACTTTGGACAAGAGACGTTCAAGTACGACATTGAGGATCACGTGCTTCAACAGCGCAATCTTACCTGGGCCAAGATTCAATCCACTCCCTTGACATGGCCTACGGAGAGGCGTTCCTTGCACACTTCTACCAATATCGCCAGCTCCATCGTCGACCCGAGCGACAAGATTCCGCTCAATGAACTTGTCCTGTCTTATCTTTCGCATCACGGCTACGCACGCACAGCGCGGGCGTTCGAGACTCAATGCCGGGCCCGTGGCGGCCTATCTAGTCCCGAACTCGTGACGGTTGCGCCTACGTCCGCGGATGACTATGTCATGGATATGGACTTCAGCGATGGTCCTTCGACCAGGCCTACTGCTTTGGCTCCAATCCCTGCTGACGACATCGAGTTGCGCACTCGCATCATTCAGTGTGTTGTGTCCGGGGATGTGGATACTGCACTAGCAGAGACTCGCAGACATTTCCCGCTAGTATTACAGGCGGACGCAGGACTTATGTTATTTAAGCTTCGGTGCAGGAAATTTGTCGAGCTCGTGCTCGAGGCCGCGGAACTGAAGAAGAAGATGACGGCAGAGGAAAATGAGATGAACGTGGAGGGTTCTGGATCTATATCTAGATCTGTGTCTGGGTCAGTCTTGGAATCTGTGAGCGAGGACACAGCGGCGAGCGATGGGGAGGTCTTGGTGGACGGAGTGGGTATGGATATCGACGATGGTGAGGCAGAGGTCGATGTACTGGACGTGGGTGTGCACGCCGAGATGAAAATGCCCACGAGCAGTGCGCCAATCGTTATCAGACCAAGTCGTAAGCCCTCTGTCGTCTCGCTCTCCTCCACAAGCAGCTGGGCTGGTGCAACGGCAGCGCAATATGGGTCTGCCCTCGAGAAGGCGGTTGCGTATGGCCAAGAGTTGGAGTCGGATTACAAGAACCGACCAGAGATCCGGGCAATATTCAAGCGGACGTCGGTCATAATGGCTTACGACGATCCGTTGGAGGCAGGGGGAGACGCAGCCGAGGTCGCGGGGCAGTCTGCGAGGGTGGCCCTTGCTACGGAACTCAATCAAGCTATTCTGCGTAAGCTGAATCACTGCCGAGTCTGAGACGAGGGAGACTGACGGGCTTGTATAGAATCGCAAGGACGTCCAGCACGACCTCTGCTTGATCGACTGTACCGTCAAACTGCAATATGCCTTACGCAGCTAGCGCTAATGGGCAATGGTGCGGCAGCTTTTGCAGACATGCCCAAGGAGTTTCTGGACGCGTAGCGGGATGGTTGCGTTTGGTCTGCTCTCTCTTGGTAGTTTGATCTTTGGAAGGGGAGAAGTCGTGATGTGGACAATGTAGCGTATTGTATAATATGTACCTATCGTACGTCAAGTAAATTGCGAACAAAGACACCACTTATTGGACGGGGGGGGGGCATTGGAATACATTGGCATTCGTATAGCAAGGATACAGGAACAGCTGTACATTATATATACAAGGCACGTTGTGCCTGCTATGTAGTCAATGTCAACTCTAGGTTCGTCACTGAGCGAGATCCCTTTCGAGAGATTCTTTACTAATGTGTGACCGAGGAGTGATAGAACAAGGGAAGGGTAAAGGGTGGCTAGATACGACAGGTGCCGGTATTAGTAGGTAAGCCACTAAATCGCGACCCGCGAATGCAACTCACCGAGCCATTCCGTTCTTGAATTTCGCTTCGAACGTGATATCGTTCCCATCCACGTCTTTCGCAAGATTGAAATCCAGCGTGGCCAACATCGTCACCATAGCGCTCCAGAGGGACGCATTGGCCGTGTGACGACCTGATTTGGTGACCGTTAGGAATCATCAAGTGGTAGGGATCAATGTGTGTGGTACGTCGTCGCTTACCTGGACATGCTCTCCTCCCAAAACCAAAAAGGAAGTCGAGCGTATCATCATTCAACATTCCTTCCGAGTCTAAAAACCTCTCGGGAATGAATTTCTCAGCATCAGGATATCGAGATTCGTCGCGAGTCATCCCCCTAATGAAACTATAAACAAGTCTTTCCCGAAGTAATTCAAGTGCATCAACGAACCAGATGTTTGCAAAGATAGTTGCTCCTGTAGAAAAAAAATGACATTATGGACGGATCTCACAAACACGTCTGAAATACCTTTTGGAATGTAGAAACCATTGTAGACATCACTAGTCCTGGTAGCATGAGGGACGCCTTCGGGATCGTCAGCAAAGTTGTCTAGAAAATAAAGTCCATCACCTCACCGAGGGGAATGGGTGGTTGCCATCTTAACGTTTCGCGCACGATCGCGTCAACATATGGCAAGGAGGATCTGTCATGAAATTCGGGTAATCTATCGGTCCCGACAACAGCGTCAATTTCCGCTTGTGCATGTTTCCAAACGTGAGGGTTCTCAACCATCGCAAGGGTGAACGATATCAACAGCGAACTTGTCTGTGTGCTTCTGTCAAGTATTGCATTTATCGCCGAGGACAAACACACACCGTCTCTACGGAACCTACGACCAAACGGTGAGTTTGACCATCGACAATTCGTGTACACAGAACCTACCCATGAAAGCAGTGGCAGAAGTCTGCTTAAGCGCCTTTTCATAATCTGGGCGTTGAGACTTTTCCAACTTCTCCATGCGAGTGACATGATCCGACACCATCGAGGGGTTCACGTCTTCCTTGGATTCCTTGAACGACACAAACTCATTGGCAACATGTTTACAGTCAAGGTAGATTAATCTCACCATACGCTTCTTGACGTGCTGGTACGGCGCTTCGACCATCTTGGCACCCCATTCACGGGCCTTTCTGGCTTCATGTTTCATCGAGGATCCCGGAAGCCAGTCAGGCAGGTGCAGCACTATCAAAATGATCTCGAATGGATTCATACTTCAACTGTACCCGGTGTACTTACAAAAGGGGAACATTTTGATGAGAACAGCCTTTTCTGGCATCAATGCCGGTACTGAAGCTTTAAGGAAATTGTTGATGATCGACACCATCTGGTCATTCCGGGGGCTTGGATCGTAGTCATACAAAGAATGCATGGTGACCGAGGCAACAAACCTATTACGACGCTCAGAATGTACCTTCAAGCTGGAGTAAATGTGCTTACGTCCAATAGTGAGAGGTGTAGTCGTTGTGACGGTCCATCAGATTCAGGATCAATTGACGTGCTTTGCGAAGCTGCATTGGATGAAAGGTGATCGCAGCATTGGAAGAGAACGTCTGATGGAATATACGGCGACACAACCTGAAGTGATCTCCGTACTGCGCAAAAGCAAAATTAATGTCATTGTGTCCATAACTGGGATAAAATCATCATCCATCCTGTTGTATAATAATCAGAGAAGAATTTGCTTACGGCTCGACTGTAGCTATGAAGGGACGATCAGAGTATATCTGTGATCGCTTTTCGAGAAGGTCGGATGTGGCCGAAGGTGAGTTCAATACCACGACATCCATACCCAAGAGTCGAATGTACATTATATCCCCTATGCCTTGTCAGAGTCATGCATTCCAGTTACAATCTATGATACTTACCGTACTTTTCGCGCCAATCTGTGTAAGTCCTGAATGGTTCCTCGAGATTAACAGAGAGAGCACTTCCCAAGAATGGGAGAGGAGTAGGACCAGGGGGAAGAGGATGACCCTGCTTCGCAATGCGACTCTGTATAAATCGTCGAATTAAATCCACGAATGCAATCGTGAGTGGAATGAACGCTGCGAGTTGAGTAGTTGACGTGGTCCACTGCATCTTCGTCGTGAAGTTCTGGTGTTGATCTCCTTCGATAACAGTGCCATGTTATATCTGTCGAGAGACTCGGTTCAGCAGATTGGAAGAGAATGACATGCGGATGCCGGAGAACGTTGTCGTGCTCAGCCTCGCCCGGAGGAGCTGCAACTAGTTTAAGCCGTTCAGCTGTCGACTCAAGGCTAATAGACCGGGTACGACTCGGACGCCGAAACCTGAGGCGAGATATGATTTATGTAAAGTCTCCGCGGACTCCCACGTCATGGTGTTGTTACATTGACATCATGATCAATCTCCGCTCGGATTGCTCGAAGCGGCACGAAGCCAATATGTATGTATGGAGAGTGGAGACTTGCAGTCGCAGTCGCAGTCGCAGTCGCAGGATCGGATGGCTCTCGAGGCTGAAAAATAACACCCAACTTGCCATTCGCGACGGTTTGCCATCCACAAACCTCATAGAACATGCTTACTACGTTTTTCCGAGTCTTCATCGATGCATTCCTAGTGGCTGCCAAGTCCTCTTACATCATGACATGGCACTGCAGCGTCCTGCTAATTCCATTCCGATTCCGGTTCATCAAGGTGCTTCCTCAGAAGTTAGATGAGTCTAACTTATGCAAGAGGAACAAACAGATTGAACCTCCCACATTAAAATTTATTGGTCAGTCATTGCTACTTGAGTACCCAGGGCCTTCTGCATTTTTTTTGTTCTCTTCAAGTTACGGTAACACACTTGGTATAGTACGGTTCCCTCCGCTATGCCAGCGCATTCATAGGAAGTGGGTGTTTCAAGTTAATCCCGGTTGTATTGATCGCCGTACCGGTGCGGCCTTCCGGCAGTCCAGTTTATCATCTCGCCTAAGTACCACCTCGACTTCTTTCTTTTCCGGGATCCTGGAGATATTGACAAGTTCAACAGCAGCTCGGCAGCCCAATTTTGGCTGTGCGATCCCAGACGACCATGAACACGAGGTTTCCTTCGACTCGGACCAATACGGCAGCCTTCGGTTCTTCTGTCTGTGTTAGTAGCCGGGTCCTCAGTGCTCATAAACCCGTCATCTACTACTGCATGACACACTGGTCAGTCAACGTTCTCCGGGTCAATTTTTAACCGCGGGTAGATCACAATACCGCAGGGAGGCCAATGCGACGCATATAAGCGCAAGAGTTGTGGCTCCCCTTGTCAATTTCAATACATTCGGACTGCAACATTCGACATGCAACTGGTAAGGAACAAGTCAATTAGGTCCTTAGTTCTCGTTAATTGACCCCCCACCCTATTAGATCCAAGCCGCACGTCAAAATATTCGCTCGCTCCTGGAGCAATGCAATGCTACATACCAGGTCATCCCATTTGACGATGGTCTCTACGTGGACTGTGTCGAAGATGCTACGCGACGGGGATACCCCGTGGACGGTTCCCACTCTGTTCGAACGTTCTTGCGCGAAGGTGTCGTCTATGCGGGAACCGCTGGCGTGCATATCCCAGACCGCCAGACTCAGATATGGATCGCGCTTTACACATCGTGCGCCATCTTCGTCGATGAAACGTCAGACCATTTCCCGTCCGAGATGCAGAACACGTATCACTTCAACGACCGGTTCATTCGAAGGGAACCACAGGGAAGCGATGTGCTGGACGCGTTTGCAGATGTTATCCGTCGGGCCTCCGAATCGTATCCCCCTGTTGCTTCTCACTTGATCACAACGTCCACGTTGAACTTTGTTGCTGCCAATTTACTCGAGCACGAAACTAAATCCATGAAGGTGTGTGTCACCATGGTACTCCCCGCCGAGGCCATCCTAACGAGGACGTGTAGATCTCAGATGCTGCTCAACAGTATCCGACTTACCAGCGCACGCTGTCTGGCGTCGCCGAAGCTTACTCGTTCATGGTGTTCCCGCGGGAGATCCCTTTGAATGACTACATCCAGGCCATTCCCGAGATGACGCCGTTTATCCATAATGTCAAGTGAGTACCTCATCCTGTCGTGCACTCGAACTTTCTTGAAGACGCCTCTTAGCGACGTATTATCCTTTTACAAAGAGGAACGAGTGGGCGAGATGACGAATCAGATCTCCACTCTAGCAGCTCAGGCCAAGAAAACAAAGCTAGAGGTATTCTGTGAACTAACGGAGACGACGATCGGTCTCTACAAAAGAATAGCGAAAATATTGGAAGGATCTCCAGAAGCATTGGAAGCATTTAGGCGGCACACTGCCGGATACGTTCACTTTCACACCTCGATACCCAGATACCACATGGACCACTTAGACCTGTAGACTCCGGACGGGAGTTGCGGACGAGTTTGTCGAGTACTTACCGCAGAACTTGTCGTTATGGAATGCGAACTCCAACCCTAGCCCCAGCTCAGCGCTCAACGACGATCATGGTCGCCGTTCGTGAGCGAACGCACAGGGAACAGGGGTCCTCGTGAACTTATATATTGTAGTAACGCCGCTTTGGTATGCGTTTTGAAACATTTGTCTGACGTATTTTACATTCTACACTACATTGGGAGCAGAAATATAGTAGTACGAGTTTGCCATCGAGCGCGTGCTACGAAGGGGAAATAATCCGATGGTATCAACGGCAAGTATGAGAACAGGCAGTGGCCACACTGCCCCCCTTAGTACGGCTCGGAGCCACGCGACACCACGCAGCAGCAGCGGCACCGATACGCATGAACTTATCCACTCGTCGAAATAGCGAGCGCACAGCGCCGTGCCAGCTCCACCCCCTAGCACAGCACGGAGCCGCAACGGACAAAAAGCGCCTAGCAGGCCGAAGTGAAAGAGCTTGAGGGGCGTCGAGGGGGTATCACTGCAGGTCCGCGGAACGTCATAGGAGAGCGGATCGCGTCGGGACCGGAACGGAAAGCACGCGGGTGGACACGCTGTGCAGCGCCGCATAATAAAATAGAAAAGAAATAGATGTAAAACGGTGCAGTGGGTACTCTGGATCATGCATTGCGAAGTTATTAGTATGAATGTTATGCGACCGTGAAGGATTCTCCGCATCCACAAGCGTCTTTGATATTGGGATTGTTAAAGACGAACTTGGAGCTGTAGAGTGAGCGACTAGTGAGAACCGAAGAAGAGATGAGAGGGCGACAACGTTACCTCAGCGCGTCCTCTTTCCAGTCCATCTCGCTACCGATGATGGAGAACAACGCCTTGCTGTCTATGAGCACCCGCACGCCGTCTTGCTTGACGACCTCGTCGAACTTGCCGGGCTCGTCTACGTAGTCGAGGTGATATGAAAGGCCTGCACAACCCTTGTTGCGTACACCGATGCGTATTATCTGGGGCGTCGGTCCGTTGAGGAGTGCGCGCAATCGCAGGACGGCTGTGGGTGTCTGTTTCGGCGATGAGTCCAAAAGAAAGGTGTGGGAGTGGGAGTTAGAGTAACGCACGATCGAGAGCGCTGCTTTGGTGGATCGGATGGTCGGTCTTGGTCGAGGGGTCTTTGGGACGGGTGGTGGTCGTGCGGCGAGTTGTGGGGATGCAGCGTCGGCTGAGACGGATTCGCCGGTGCCGGTGGGGACGACGAGGGGCGTGGTGTCTGTGTCTGGGAGACGGGGGCGCTGCGAATCTGGTGGGGATGGTGGGCGGGAACGGGGGGAGAGAGCGGACATCATGGCATGGCGGTGGGAGGGCGGTGCCACGAGGGGTGTGCACCGACGAGCGGAGGAGCGGGCGAGAGAGGATAGAGAGAACATGGGTTGCGGATGACTAATCATGATTCATGTCGATGTTTATTGGCTACTTGGCTACGTGCTTACGTACTTACTGAACCACCGCTATGTCGACCGTGCTCGCGACGCAGGTTAGAAAGCACACCACCGCACGTCCCACTCGGGCAGCTGGGCGTTACTGGAAAGGAAAGGCCCCAAAGGGCGTCGCTGAGGTCCAGTCAGACTCTGAGGAAGAGGAAGACCAAGTACAAGCACAAGCACTCGAAGAGGGCGACGTTCCGATCGGTGATGAGGAGGGTTTATTGAAGGAGGAGGAGGAGGAAGATGAGGAAGATGAAACGCCGCTGACGAAAACACGGCCGAGTCAGATTCAACCTGCGCGCGCGCTCAACGTCTCGCTCAAGGACGTTAGCATCTCTCGGGATGGCAAAGTCATCGTGGCAGGGCGCGAGGAGTCTGGCAGAACACTCATGGAGGAAGGTGTGTCATAGAACAATAAATGCTCTATTGGTCTGGTTTTCACACCGTCGTGTAGAAGAGTCAGAAGAGCTCGAAGAGGCTCAAGCAGAGGAAGAGGAAGAAGAGGCAAGCTTTTGCGCACACACTCTCGCAGGAGATGGCTAATTAGGTCACTCAGTCGAGCGAAGACGAGTCCGAGTCAGAAGATGAAAAGCCAAAACTACTCTTCAGACCAGTATTCGTGCCCAAGTATGCAACTGCCCCCTCAGATAATCCCCGTTTCAATTGTTGACACTAGGTAATCTACAGACGCGGACGCGTGACCATAACAGACAGGGATACGATTGCTCAAGAAGCGGAAGAGATGGAACGACAGAGGGAGCTTGCCGCCGAGCAGCGGAAGAAGGAAAGTCATGATCTGGTCGCCGAGAGCATCAGAAGAGAGCTGGCAGAGAGTACGTCCTTTGTGCTCACGTTATCACTCGGCTACTTACAACTTAGTAGAGGAACAGGAGGACTTGATTCCGGACATCGATGATACTGACGGGCTCGACCCCGAAGAAGAGTTTGGGGCATGGCGTTTGAGAGAGCTCGCGAGAATCAAAAAGGAGAAAGAGGAAGAACTCCGGCGCGTGGAAGAACGAGAGGAAGTGGAACGGAGACGCGCACTCCCCGAGGAACAGCGATTGAAGGAGGATCTAGAACATGCCAGCAAACTTAGAGATGAGAAACCCAAGGGCCAACAAAAGTTCCTCCAAAAGTATTGGCATAAAGGGGCCTTCCATCAGGTGGGTAACCGGCGAAAATATGAAATACTGTTAATAGTGATCGATTCGTCCACAGGATGACGAGATCCTTAAGAAGCACGACTACACAGAAGCGACACAATCCACAATCGATGTGTCAGTTTTGCCCAAAGTGATGCAGGTCAAGAACTTCGGGAAGCGCAGCCGAACTAAATACACGCACCTTTTGGACCAAGATACTACAGCGGGAAACGGGGGATTTGGTGGCTCGGGGTCAGTCAAGTCAGGTGGCCGTTCTACGGAAGGTGGGGGTTGCTTCCTGTGCGGCGGGCCGCATCTCAAAAAAGGTAAGACGTGCGTTGTTGTACCTGTCCTCTTGCTCAGTACCGTGTAGATTGCCCTCAAAACACCAGTCTTCCTCCTTCACGAGCATCGGGGACTCAGGGTGTGGTGGCGAGCAGGCAAGGTGGACGGGACTCGTGGCGTGACAGAGGGGATACAGGAGATCGTCGGTCTTCCAACTGGGAAAAGCCGCGGCGCCTAGATAACGACCGTGATGAAGGATGGCCGAGAAGAGGGGGAAGCAGACCACGCCCACGTTCGCGGTCTCGTTCACCGCATCGAGATAAGCGTTCAGCTGTGGATTACAATCGAGACAAGTACAGGGACAAACGTCGTCGTGTAGACTAATAATGATCACAGATCGCCGCACTTGATGCACCGCACAATCTAATTCACGCGGTTGTCGTGCCTGACAGGTTTGGCGTTATCGATCCAAATCGATAAGCAATCTTGGACTAGTCTGATCGTTTATAAGTCCATCAGACACAGGTGTCTCTCGCTTCACGGATCTGTCACAACGACATTCGGTGAGCAGTCACTCCCCCTGATCGATTTTTTTCATCCTTGAACGACACAGCTAGACAATGGACATATTCATGCGCGGAGTGGCCCAATCGGCCTCTGAGGACGACGTTAAGCTTGAGCTCGCCAAGATCTTGCACAAGGCGCCATTTCCGCTCGACCCAGTGCTCAACTTCCAGGTCGTCCTCTTCAAGAAACCCAACACACGCGGCAGGCAAGGCATTCTCTCTCTCCCGAACGAAGCCACGGGACGCACCTTCCTCCTCGCCTACGGTACCGTGACCGGCGGTACCAGTTCAGCCGGCGTGTTGATCAAAGGTTCTAGAGTGTTGTTTTGCAAGAGCAAACACCCTTTGAACGTGGATAGAGTCGCGATATTGAATTCCAGGCCATGGAGGGACCCCAGACAACTCCAGCGAGAGAAGGAGGAACGAATTCGCCAGGGAAGACCTTACGCGCTTGCGTCGTATGCATTTGGTCGGTTCCTGCCAGACGGGTCTTTTTCGACTGAACTTTTCGTCGACGGATCGGCGGACATTGCTTGCGACCTCGAGCGTCGCCAGATACGCTTTACACTTCGCAAGCAAAGTCGTCCTTCCGACGACGATGACGACGATTTGTCCTCATTCGTCTCTCTGTTAGAATCCGACCTTGGCTTACTATCCTCTGGAGTTACGACCGCCTTGTATCCCGTGCACAAGGGGACTATCGAAGCCATCATCGACAGCGAGTGTGTCGAGGAAGATCCCACCCTGTTCATCAAAGCCAACGCGTTCCCCTACTTTGCTACCGAATTTGCGATTAGCAATGATCGCACGGACGCTCGGCGCGCCCAGGGGCTTGTCCCCGACGTCCAAATGCCCGAGGGTTGCTTCAGCCTGGCGTGCACGTTCGTCGATCAAGCTGACAAGGACGCGTTCATGTATGCTGCCCATTCCCGGTTCCACATTCGTGTGTCCCACAAGACGGCTCCCATACGCGTCGAAGATAACTTGGAGCACATCAATGTCACACATCCCGACTTTGACGAGTATCTCGGCATATTCCCATTCGAGCTCGCGTTCGAAATAGAAAAGGCCGTCACGAACTGGACGCTCACTCGGTTCGCCGCGTTGGGCTTGCAGGACGCTCTCGTTCAGCTCTGTGAAACCCATGGAAATGCGGCCGTCGAGATCTTTCGGTGGTTTATTTCTATTTTGGAAGAGGAGGATGGGAAAGATAAGAAGAAGCCGGCTGCCAAACGCGGACGTCGCTCGAAGCGCAATCGCGGTGCGCCGACGACGCACGAGGACCGTCTCGCGCACGCGACCAAACTCTATCTCGACGACCAGAAGCTCCCATATGGTCGACTCGTGCCCGCGCTCACCAGCCCGGCCGTCTCGTACACCTATCACCTCATCCTCACGCCCACGCGCCACATTCTCGAAGGACCGACCGCAGATCAGTCCAACAGCGTCCTCCGCCGGTTCAAGCATCACGAATGCTTCTTACGCGTAACATTTCAAGACGAAGATCGGTCCAAGCTCCGACGGGACTTCGACACGTCCATCTCGGAACTGCTCTCAAAACGGTATCGTCCCGTGTTGCTCAATGGCTGCGTGGTCGCAGGAAGACATTATCAAATGCTCGGATACTCTATGAGCGGACTCAAAGAGCACTCGCTCTGGTTCGTGACCCCGTTTTACGACGAAGAAGGGCGATATATGGGCGCAGAGACGATCAGAGAAAGCCTCGTAATACAGTTCTCGCGTCCTACATGCTCTAGTCGGTTGCGCTGACGTTGATCCCATTTTTCCCCCCCTTTCCCTCCTCACACAGGGCGACTTTTCGCGTTTGATGTACCAGCCTGCCCGACTCGGGGCGCGCTGGTCCCAGGCGTTCTCGGCTACCGACCCGTCGATCACGCTGAAGCCAGACGAAATCACGACGATCCCCGACATCGAATCCCCACTGAAGAAAATGATGACGGACGGGTGCAGCCCCATCTCGACGGAGCTCGCGACCGCGATATGGAGAGCGAACCAAAAGACCAAGAACTTGAAACGTCCTGCGCGGACCCGGGTGCCCTCGGCCTACCAGTTCCGTCTCGGCGGCGCCAAGGGCATGGTCGTGCAAGACCCGAGGCTGGAAGGACGCGTTGTCTGTCTCCGCCCGTCGCAGATCAAGTTTGAAGCGCCAGACAACCGCACGTTCGATATCCAGTCGACGTCGCTCCGACCCAAGGCGATGTTTTTGAACCGGCCGTTGATCGTGCTCTTGGAATTCCTCGGGTCAAGCACGCATCGGATTTTGGAACTGCAAGACCGCTCGATCCAGGAGGCACGGTCGGTTCGGTACGCGTTCCTGGACGCGGCCAAGGTGCTGCAGCAGCATGGGTTGGGCTCGTCGTTCCACCTGCCGTCGCTGCTCCGGAACATGCACGAAATATTGCAAGTCAGGATATACGACGGGACGGAGGACAGCTTGAACAACGATCTGATTGCCAATACGCTGCACTGCGGGGAAACGCACATTTTGCGCGAACTCAAGTACAGGGCGCACATTGCCGTTCCTGGATCGTATACGTTGCTCGGGGTGTCGGACGAATGGGACTGCTTAGCGGAGGGAGAAATTTACGCTACGGTTTACGACGATAAGCACAAGGTGTACGAGGAGATTACGGGCGAGGTCGCGATCACGCGGAGCCCTCAGATACACCCGGGGGACGTACAGGTGGTGAAGGCGGTAAGGAGGGACGAGCTCAAGCATCTGACCAATGTCGTTGTATTCTCGTGCAGGTGTGTGAAGGAGGGTCTGGGTCGGCTAATGTTATCTGATTGTTGGCAGGGGTGACCGATCGCTCTCGTCATGCCTCGGAGGAGGGGACCTGGACGGAGATGATTTCAATATCATCACTGATGTCAGTGTCTTTCCTTTTCTGGTCACGCCTGTTGCTTTGTTGTGCTGAGCCTAGAGCCCCGTAGCCGAAACTCATTCCTACCCTGAATAAGACCCCGGGAGAATACGTGTCGCTACCGATCAAGCAGACCGAGCACCCCTGCGGAATCGAGGACGTAGTGGAGTTTATCTTTAACTACGTGAGTGGACGACGGGATATGTCTAGATATCCCCACGTTGACGGCAACTCAGATCGAGGCAGACCTCGTCGGGCAAATTGCGATTTCCCATCTGCGGTTCTCTGATCTCGCAGAAGACGGACTCGGACCCTCTTGTGACGAATGCCTGAAGCTGGCTGAGCTTGCCTCGCAAGCTGTCGATTTCCAGAAGACGGGGACGCCGGTCATGATCCAGGATTTGCCCAGGCCCCGGAACCGGACCAGGCCAGATTTTCTGGCGCGCGAGGGGTCCGACTTGAGCTCAGACATGTGGTACCCAAGCGTGAAGATGTTGGGACAGCTGTTCCGCCGGGTTCCGGTCAAGGACTGGATGCCGGGAGAGTGGAACGGGCCTGAGACACCATCTGGAGGACACATTATCGAGCGTGCTCTTAGCCAGGTGGGATTGTATGGGCTCGGGCTGAATCTCGAAGCGCCCTCGGCGGAGTTGCAAGAAGAGATGGACTATCTCTTGGACGACTACTGCCATCAACTGTTTGTGATTGGGACGACGCATACGATTTCGAAGAACAAGGACATTTGGGTGTCCGAATCTGAGCTGGTGAGTGGGACGATCATGGCGAATTGGTCGGACCAGCACCGGCGACGGGAAGCGGTTGGTTCGATGAATTTGCAGGTGGGTTTGTTTCGCGGAACACGCGGGGTTGGGTCTGACGATATGTGGCACAGACGCACCAGCTTGTGCGTGCTGTTCGAATGGAGATGCGAGCGGGCAAAACGGCGACTCACGAGGAGTCACAGTTGGGGGAGGACGAATATTCCCACATAGAGTGGGACGATGAGGAGGAGGACGATGACGACTACTATCGGGAGGCGCGACAGGTTGCGGAGACGTTCAGACGTGCGTGGGCTGGATGGTGCGCGGCAGAGAAGGCGCTAAGGAGCGAGCCCGGGTCGTACGGGCCGCAGAGTTTCGGGTTGATTGCGTTGGGGCGGATGATGGAGCTGATTAAGGCAGCGCGGCTATGTGTATAGTATGACAACTCGGGTAGTTCCGAACAACGTGGAGGCGCAAGATGCCGAAAATGACCCAATTAGGCAAGTGATGTGATTTCAGCGAGGGCATGGCTGCCTCGATGTGACGATCGAGAAGGGCGGATATGACGGAGCAAGACAAGATAAAAGGGCGACCTCGCAACATCAACTGGGCGCGCAAATGATGTTCTCCCAAGAATTTACCTCTCTCGTCCCCAGCGACGACAACTGGCCTCTCTTTGACGAGGTCCTCGTCCATGCCTTTGAGTCACCTGCACCCTCCGAAGACTCCTCCTCCTCACCCTCAGACATCCTCCCTCCTGGTCTGCCGTCCGCTGCAACCCTCGCAGCCATGCCCGTGCCCCCCTCGCGCTCCTCCCCGCGCAACAAAAACCCCGATCACATCCCCCGCCCCCGCAACGCGTTCATGCTCTTCCGCTCCGCCTTCGCCGCCGCCCAAAAGATCAGCTCCAACGTCGAGCACGACAACCGCCACATCACGCGCGTCATCGCGCACTGTTGGCACCGTCTCTCTGACACCGAGAAAAAGGTCTGGCGCGACAAGGCCGCCGCTGAAAAAGCCGCGCACGCCGTGCGCTATCCCAACTACCGCTTCAGCCCCGTGTGCAGGGCGAGCCGTCCCGTCAAGCGTAACGTGCGCAGGAATGGAACGGAGGACGTCAAGCGGTGCGAGACCCTCGCTGAGCTCGTCATGTCGGGCAAGCATGGGTCTGAGCTGGAGAGCGCCATCAAGAAGTTTGACGAGGAGCAGAAGACCATCCCAGAGCCCGCTGGCGAATGCAAGACACGCCTCGATCTGGTGTTCAAGGACGCGACGGAGGTGTCTGTGGACGTTCCCCCGTTTCTCAGTCCATTATTGCCGCCGACCAAGACGACGTCGTGTGACGAGGACGCGTTCCCTCAGGTGAGTTCTCTGGAGCGATATGATGCTCGGATCGATAGTGACTGTCCTTGCAGTGCGTTACAAATGTGCCCAATGTTGAGCCACCACAGCCACAGCTCGACCCGTTCTACTCTGGCGCCTTCGAGGACTTGTTCGCACCTCCGTCTTATCAGTACTATCAACCCGACACGCCCAGTGGCATGCCTTGCCCGCGATCCATCCCTTCTCCAGATCAACGCGTCATGGAATTTGTGCAAAACAATCACGTCGAACTAGCACACTCCATCCCGGCGGACTTTTCTCTCTTTTCGTGGAATCAGTCAGACGACTTCTCGTTCTATCACTAGCTGGACGATCAATCTGAATTTATTCATTCACTTAACGTGTTTGTCTTTTTTATACCCAGCTACATAATCATCTAACGTGGGCACCAAACGTCTTCCCTGTATTTTTTTTTTCTTTGCCATTGTATCCTCTAGTACATTCCAAAGCTGAATCTACGATGCTGCGCTCGACCTTCGAGCGAGATGTTCAAACGCTGCCACGCCCATTTTCCCCAAGAGTGTCGCACACCCGACAACCTGTGCACCAGCGCGATGCATGCGCTCGACCGCCTCTGGGGAGGTAACGCCGCCTGCACCGATGATGACTATCTGCCGTAGCGCGGGATCGTCCGACTCTGCCAGCATCTTCGAGAACATGTGCACGTTCCCGAGCGAGAGGGCGTGTATCGCTTCCCCGGCGAGACCCCCCAGGCCTGGTGGCACTGCGAACGCGTCCGAGTCTCCTCCCCCTTGTACCTGGTCCGCAAACGCAAGACAGTTTCCGAGCGTGTTGGTGCACGTCAAGAACGCAAACGGGTTCACCGACGTCCCCGACACAGGATCGACACGCGAGTAGGCCCCGAGGATCCGCACGACGCCTGCGATCTGGTTCGCGACGACGTAGGGGGGAAGCTTGATCCCGATCGCGAGGCTCCTGTCCGCCCGGAAGCGCTCAGAGAGCACGTCGAGGAGCGGGCCGAGGGATGAGGCGAGATCGGGGTCGTACGACGGTGGGGGGCGGGTGGGGATGTTGGGGCAGCTGGCGTTGAGCTCGATGGCGATGCGGGCGGACCAGCCGGGCTGAGCGGCGCGGAGGTCTTGGATGGCGTCGAGCATCAGGGAGAGGTCGGTCGGGTGGGACGAGGTGATGCTGACGATGAAGGGTTTGGAGGAGCTGGGGATGCGTGTGAGGAGGGTGCGGAGCCATCCGTTTGGGCCGACGTAAGTGTGGAGGGGGTAAGGAGAGTAGCCGTACGAGTTGAGGGAGGAGAGGTCGTTATCGAAGAAGGCGACCTTGATGATATCCGGGGGAGTGAGCGGGTGGGTTCGGAGGAAGGAGGCGCGGGGTGGTTACCGTGTGAGAGGCGTCTTCATCGAAGCCTGCGAGCGTGGCAGTTCGGGTAGTCACTGCGCCGGTGTAAGGACAGTCGAGTAAGGCTGCGAGCTGGTGCTCGTCCGAGGCCCACGGACATGCGGTGTTGACGAGGGGAGGGGAGACAGTGATGCCGTGTATGTCGAGCATATGTGATGGCGAAGGGGAGAGTATATCGTCCCGGAACTATAGGCAGTTGAGAAATAATAATTCTCGCCCTCAATTGAGGCGGCAGTTATTGTGATCGCTGTGGACTCGTCGCTGCAGGGATCCCAAAAGAAGGAACGACTGTCTGTCTACACTACAGGGATCCCGTTCGTTCCTGACACAAGCATATATTGCGGAGGTGATGTTTTTTGAGTTCTTCAATACCACGCGAATGAGATCTTCACCACAAGGCTAAGGGAACACTGCAGGCAATGGAACACCCTTCGGCGAGCGTGCTTGAACGCGAGCACCCGTATGTCGCCGGATGTCGCCAAAGGCGTGCCAACTTTAGCTCTCGACCGCGTGGTGCTAGGGCAAGGCAACATCTTCGTCTGGATATGGGCTCCGAGTTGACGTACCTTGCGTGGCATCAGCATCAATGTGTCTGACAATCACAAGCCACCATCAACGGGAACGGGGACGTCATCTAAGCGCACCCAGCCATTTCGTCGCGAGGGTGCTTTCATTGGCACGACGCGCATTTCTGGACGTGCACCGACCGGAGCTCATACACTGGCCGACTCACCAGTCCGATCGCTCTCAGCTATCCTCTGGTGGTCCTCCCGCTTCTCGCACTCTGAGCGGAGATCATCGCCACGCAGCACCAATGCCCACGCAGATGGATCCGTTCAGGATCGTATTAGTTGCGGAGGATCTCCGAGTTGCAAATGCAAAGTCTCCGGCTATCCTACAAAGCTTGCAGACTTCTTATTGCCCTACTTCGCAGGAAGAGCTCTACTCGGCTGGCGTCATTGGGGTTCTTTCATCTGCCTGTTTTACATATACACACAGTCTACCACACGGTTCGACACAGACACCCCACACGTATAATGCGGCTTACCCGGGTCACTCGATGCACCCAGTTTCTCCCTTCTTGCTGGTCCGTCTTATACCATAGCCACCTTCTGTATGAATATGCCCTCTCGAATGTGATGTAATCTTGAAAGATCTTCTGTTTCATCGTAAACTCCATTGTAAACAAGGGAAGGATCTGGGGCAAAGGAGGTACGATAACACTAAGGCTACTTGAGTAATTGTTCTCGCTCCAACACAGACTGCTCCAGCTTGATGAGTATGGTGGTGCGGGACGGATACTGCTGCGTGGGGGTGCTGTGGGCGGTCACCCTGGCGGGCTGTGGGGGATGAGGGGAACGCACGTGAAAAGAGGAAGATGCTTACGAGACCGAGACCATCGAGAACAGCTTCGACGATGCCCGCGGTAAATGAGGAGCAGCTGAGGGTGGAGAGATCCCTCGGGACCGATATGTGGCGTTCTAGGAGAGGATCGTTGTCGATGATCATATCTGTGCGGGACGTCAGAGGGCGGCAAAGGCGAGGGAGACAGACGCGCATTCGTCTTGGTTCTCGACGCTCTTCTCGATCGCGTCGGCGGGTCTACCAAAGACGGCACGCCACACCTGAGTGTGGATGGACATGAGGGCAGGGAGGAAGCGGATCTCGCGCTTGGGTGTCTTTGAGGAGGATTCTGCCCGCCAGACCATGAGCTCGAGGACCCGTGTACCAACACGGTATCCGAGGGTGTTGAGCCTGCGCTCGAGGTCGTTTATTCCGCCGACGCGCTTCTGAGTGTATTGGACGACCTCGGAGAAGAGAAAGGCGAATGCAGAGGCGGATATCTCTGCTGTGCGTGACTTGTTGATGGGGCGATCATAGATATTTGGGCGGTTACTAGCGGGCCTGTTTGGAGCGAGGGTGGTAGCGATGGATGGTGCTGAGGAGAGTGAGAAACGGGGCGAGGAGGAGGATGTGGGTGAGAGATGTTCTGCGGATGAGAGCGAAGAGGCGGAGAGAACGGAAAATCTAGAAGGGACGGCGGTCATGATGAAACCAGTGCACTGACTTCCATGTCCTCGCCTCCGAGTCAGAGTCTGACCCCAGCACATCTTCAACAACACATTTACGCATCTCTCGTACAAGCTCGCACTCCAGACGTCGTTCTCGACGTCAAAGCAGCTTCGAACTGGGCTGCAAGATATAAGCTACACAGAATTGTACTCATCCAATCCGTATGTCGAGTTCAAGCTCACCCCTATCCCCGCTCACGTCTCATATCTACCCAGGGATTCTTTAGTTCTCTCTTCACTGCCGGGTTTCTCGAGTCTACCGGCTCGCCAGGCATCCAGCACGTCGATATCGCATTCGATGACCCCAATATAACACGCCCAGGTGTGCCTTCTCTCTTTAATATCTACTTCGCTTCATTAATATTCATCGTCTCATCCCTCGATAGCATTCGAGTACGTCCATCTTTCCTTTTCCTTTCCTCGCTCTTATTTCGTCTAGGATATGCATCGCACGACTCTACGGCGGTGGTCCTCCTCTCCACGTCCCCCCTGCGCTCATTCCAACCACCCTCCATCCCCTCACCCCATCCTTCCCTGGTCCCCCACCACCTTCAGAGATACCACGTACACACCACCCTGCAACTCCCACCTTCCTTCTGTCCCTCCTCGCAACATCCGTGTACCTCTCCATCCCCTCTCTCGCATCACAGGCCCTCTCTTATATCATCAGCACCGTCGGTCCTTACACCGTCGTGCAGTACCTCCAGTTCGCAACAGGCTCCCCTGTCGACTCTCATACAGAACAGGAACCTGACGCAGCCGTTGGCCTCGAACACATTGCAGAGATCCTCGAACCCTCCTCCCCTCCCTCCTTGGAATCCCACGATCTCCTCGCTGACAAACTGCATGATCTCGATGTGCAAAAGGAGGATCCAGCTGAATCCGACTCGGACTCGGAACCCTCCCAACCCGTCAGATTCTCTCCCACCTATAATTATGGCGCACTCTCGGACAAGATAGGCGAGGCCGCCGCATGTTGGCTCTCAAGGTGGGCACCTGACATACTCATACACGAGGAAAGGGCACCCCGCGCGAGGGACTTGCCCTTGGCACTCCCAGCACAGCCCATGGCCAGCCGCCGCCGCGCAGACACGTTGCCGTCTCGGCCATCCACAGACAACCCTGACCTCCCCTCTCCTCACCGCATCCCCCTGATATGGGCCAGAGGTGGACTCTCCTCCGCCTGGATACGCGAACTCGTTTCGTCCGATGCTCTGTTCGTAAAGGGAGAGCGCGAGCGATATGACCTGGCCCGCACCGTCGTCGAGCTTCGAAGAACGCAGGGAATCGACGAAGAAGAAGAGAAGGAGTGGGATATCATGTTTCGCGATGGTATCTATTACGCGAATATGGTAGCGTCATTCCCATTCCAAGTTCTGTATCCTTCTCTCTGACACATTCTGACAGTTGGTCGACGATATTATTGCAATCTCGCAGGACATTTCTCCGACGACCGGCCGACCGTTCGTTCCTATATCTGTTTTGCAAGAAGCTCATTGGACACAGTCATTACTGCGCTCTCATATCTCCTCCAAACCCAGAAATAACTCCTCGCCGACCTCTTCCCCACCGCCGGCGCGCGATCATGAACTGGGTTTCTGCATTTCGACAGCCGGGATTCTTTCACGACTCTCAGACTCACCCAAGCAACAGTTCAATGCCAACGAAAAGGACAGGATTTACTACCCAGTAACGCAGGATTCGTCGCTACGCATCGGTGACAGCAGCGGCATCGAAGGTGCATCCATGGATCAGTTATTTGACCCGCCCGCTCTGTCGACAGATCGCAAGTCTCCATCGCGTGCTCCAACGTCCGAGACAAACTTTTTCGGTCTCAAAGCAGAACGAAAGACTGCGGCCGAATGTGTTGCCAGCGACGCAACGGGCAAGGCTCGCTGGTCACCATATCCTCCCTGTCGCTTTGCGGTCGAGTTTTGGGACATTGATTCGCTCAAAGAAAAGTCTCGGCTACACTCGCACACTATATGGTATGCGGGTAACTTATTCAACGTATATGTCCAAGTTGCGCGCAAGAAAGGGACCCAGCTGGGTATTTATCTCCACAGACAATCCAATATCGATCCCATTCCTGCGCCCTCTGCACCGGTGGAAACCGGCACTCGAGGGCATAATAGAGTACCCTCGCTTCCACAGCAGATCCCTTCCTCTGTCTCATCACCCACTGTCCATCGATCCCCTTCGTTCCATCCCCTTCACAGAAGTGCAACCCCTGGCTCTTCCCCGCCACCCTCGGCGAATCTCTCCACGTCCTACCAATCGAGCGGGAACACGGTCCCGGCGACAGCTCCTCCTATCGCCCCCGTCCAGCCCTACCGAGATCCACGTTCGTCCGTGTCCGCCTACTTTTGCGTCTCGTGCGCCAGCACAACGGGGTCCTCGATGACGCGGTTCACGAGCGTGCCAGACGTGTTCTCCGTCAGCCAGAGTTGGGGCTGGAAGTCGAGTTCGTTGCGGTCGGAAGAGGTGGACGAGGTCGGTGCGGATGGGCAGCCTATCAAGACTCCTGTGCCTGCACCCAAGCAGCTCAGTTTGAGAGCGACTGTCGTTTTGGGTGTCGTGTAATGTTCTTTCTCTTTAGATTCATTCTTCGAGTATCTCGTTCACTGCTAATTTTTGTGGATCTACTTTTATATTAGGGAGACGTGCTTGTTATTAATATCGAGCCGCAACTTGAAGTTTACCGTGGATACATATGTATTACTACTACTTGCTTATGATCGTTCCTTACACAGCGTGCTATTATTACGGTTGCATACATTGTTTTCAGTCTTGTCTGTCGTCTAATAATGTACTTACCTTGCCTTGGATTTCAATCTAATTTTTCGTTTCATGGCCGCCGTGGCACCATCATGATGGTGGCGCAATGATTGCATTACATAATTCAAAAGCCCCTGTGCTTTCAATCTGCCAAGGAACCCCTTGAAGCTTCAAGGGCTTGTGCCAGTCACGAATTGCAAAGGCTCCCATCGAGTTTGGGTCATCGTTTGCCACAAAGCCGTTATTTTTCAGTAATTTCGGGACAGCCGTCAGGGACACGCCGCACTGTCAGCAGCTTTCTGCAGGGTGCTAACAGTCTGACCTGTGGATCTCACATCAGATGATTGAACCAGCAGTTCCACACTGACCTAGACTCAGTACTTGTTGCCATGTTTGAACCATGAACTCATAGAAGAGGGGCTCGAATGACATATGCTTTTTCGTACGCCCCTCTCGCCGTCTCATCTTCTTCGACACGCCGTTTAGATTGAAATGCTGTGAGCGTGGAACATCTTCAGCCTTTGCAGGATGCTAACGAATACGTTCGTCTTTGCCACCTATGCCGCTCAATGTCAACCATCTTCAGTGTACTTCTACACATTTTCGCAAATGCTTGTGGTGCACGTTGCTACGCGCCGGCGGTCCCGCGTTCATCAGTCCAGGGATTCTGGGAAGGGAGGACATGTTGATGAAAGCAGGAAACTTGATGGGACCAGCTCGCGATCGCCCAGACTCGCCCAGAATCTGGACATGTCGATCCGCATCAACAATGCAATGGATATGATGTCGGCCAGAACTGGTAATGGCAGGCGTTCCGATCTGGCAGCTTTGATGGATCTACATATGGGTGGTGAAGCGAACTTGCAAAAGTAGAGGTTGGTGCAACAGCTCGCTCAGGTCGCGTTGAAGACGTGGGGCTGCATGTTAACGTTAAGCGGCGACTCCTCATATGTCCCCGCTTTTACGCCTCGACCAAGGATTGACACGACGGCCTTCCCAATAGCGGTATGGTTCACTGGTTCACTGCGTCACTGCCAGCTTAAGACACCATAAGTATCTAGCATTCGGACGCCAGTGCGACCATTTCTAGACACACAGGGCTTTTGGAACATTTGAAACCGACCTCCACAAGAGCAAAGTCAAAGACCAATTCACGGTGGAATGAGATGCCATCATCTGTTCTCGTTTTCTTGCCGATGTCGAGAGGTCAAAGGATCAGGTTCGCCAACTTCTTGCTCCTCTTGTAGGTTTCCGGTCAGTAAACGTTGTATAGGTGGTCCAAGTCGAAGTGGAGGAGCTGAGAACCAAGTAGCTGGACGACTCTGTGACGTCAATGGACGGAACGGCTGCCTTGGCATGACCTCTCTGTTAACATGCGTCTCATGAGTAACATTTGCCTCAATGCCACACAGGATCTTCTTAGTGCTTTCGAAGCTTCGCATCTGCGAGAGAGGGCGGTGTTCCTCAAGACGCAATGTCTGCAACTTACTTATTTTCTGACAGCGAACTCTTCACCGAACATAGCTCCGTGACCTGCGAGCCATGCTGCCTTTGTTGACGTGACAAGGGTCAAGAAGTTAGGCTTGGGCACAGCTAGATGGTACGAAGGTCATTTCTCGACGCTTCAAAGATCTGACGCAGTCTGAAGCCCAGATCGCAGTGGAGCTCGCTCGGTTCGTATTATTACCCCCTTATAGTGCGCAAAGATCGAGTCTTGAATCAGGGCAGTCGCAAACAAGGTTTTCGCTGTCGATTCATTCCCAGGTTCGTGCTAAAATGAAGGTGCTCGATAGAAGATGACTGGCCAGGCTTAGGGAACGAGGATGACCACAAACAATACCATTGTCTCCGCCGTTCACTCGAAAAAAACTGGGATTCCTCAGAAACGAGTGCCGTGCCACGCGCGGTGTAAACAGGGAATGATCATATCTGCTCCAGTCGCGCCGGGCGAGGCATCTGGTACGCTCATCGGCAAGCTCGTCTCCTCATAGGGAGAGGAACAATTCAAATCCACCGTTTAGAGCCGGAGAACGATGATTCGAATTGTTTGCTTATTTAAGGTTTACGAGCGAGTGGGCACGATGGCTGTCGAGAGAAAATCAACTCAGTCGTAGTGCTCGAACAACGGACTAGACGACACGATGAGATGAACAAAGTATTATATCGAACAAGAGTGCTCGAACCAGTCGCCATAGGCACGAGCACACGTCAACGACGAACAAGGTCACAAAGTCGCCAGCTACGTGAACAAAGAAATCGGAGTTGAACGAACTTTCGACGAGACTCGTCACCCGATTCCCGCTGCAACTACGGGAATGAGTATCTTTGCAAAACTTTCACTTGGACAATGTGCGGCGTGTCTGTTGACGGGTTGGGAAATACTTATGGCAGTGGACTGGTAGTATCGGACCGTATCCACGGAACACGGCACACCAGTAGCATTTTTGGAAACTCGGATGCGTTAAAGAGATAGGCTATACGTGATAAAGTGCAACGTGCCGGACATCGATGCAACTTATCGATCGAACAGCCATGGAAACCCCAATGAGCCGCCACAGTGGCACAACTCGTCGTTTTTCCACCCGCCTTCCTCGCACCTCACCTCGTTCCTCTCGTCTCGCGCTCTCGCTCTATACTACAAGCTTTTCAAAACCACATACCATGCTCTCAGATACTCGCATCATTTACCAGAATCTCGTCAATGCAGGCAACGACGGGAGACTAGACGTTGTCTATATGAAAATGGCCGCCTTGAACGAAGACCACGCTGCTCTGCGCACCCTCGTCGAGCGCAACGAAGGTCGCCCTCTCGGTCTCTCCGGGACCTTCTTGCACGATGGGACCCTCCAGGTCCTCGCTGTCGCTGACGCCACATCGGTGATCCTCATCGATTTCGCCGGCGACAAGAACAACGGACGCGGTAGCCCCTCCAGCCCGTCTTTGCCCACCGATGGACGCGATTACCTGCGCGATCAAGTCTTGGGTCGCCCCTGCGGGTTTCTCTATGCGTTCGACATGGGCCTACTCGCGCTCGCCTTGTGGCAGAGCCACGATCTCCGTATCCAGCATGCAATTGACGTCCAGTCGGCGGGTACAGCCAAGACCCGCGCGCCGCGCGCCACCATCGCGGTTGCCACCGCTCGCGGGAACGAGAACAACATCCGGCGCGCGTTCGACGCTGAGGCTGTTGTCTGCGAGACACCCCGTAAAGCCGCCACACCTTTCTTCGCTACCTCCCTCGTCCAGCGCGCGTGGGTTGCCCACTACGTCTCTCAGGTAGACTGCATGGAAGATAGGCTTTCTAAAGTACCGCCCATTGATACCATCAAGCTTTCTGTTACTGTAACTTTTCCTTTCCTTTCCTTTATTTCTTAAACCAATTTGAGCCTTTAGATCCTTCGTTTTCTGGCCAAAAGTATTGGAGACTCGTTCCAGAGGGACCAAATGAAGCCTCATGAAGTGACTAGAGCTTATACTACATCCTTTGATGTCAAAGAACAGCAGCTTCGTGCCAAGTCTGACCGCTACCAGAACAAGATTCGCAAGGGCCAGAATCAAGTAAGTTTCTTCAATCTCCTTCGTTTAGCTTACTCAAACCTTTTGTCTATAGCAAGTTGACATTCAAGTGTCCGCTCTCAATGGGGTTGGGGCATATAGTGTCCATGCTGAGATTGCTCAAGCTGGGCATGATGTTGCTAGATTTAGGGCTGATGGTGACTTGGCTGGAAAAGCAGTGTCCACCATCACAATCTTGGGTAGAGAGGACCCCACTCTTGCTGAGGTGAAGAGAGCCAAGATCATTCTCATGGCTCTTCAAGGCAAGATTAGTGACTTCGGCTCATGGATCTGCAAGATCTTCTTTGGAGAGGATGTCAAGTGGCCAGCTGAGTGGTCCCAGTCACCTGCCCTTCCCATCAAACTCAAGCCTGACACCATCCCTCGTCCACTCAATACCTCCCAGCAAAAGGCTGTCCGCTGTATGCTTGATGAAACTGACTCTACCAGAGTGACTATCATTCAGGGTCCTCCTGGGACAGGCAAGACAACAGTCATTGCCTCCTATGTCCTGAGGGCTGTTTCTGGAGGGAGATCTGGGATCTGGCTTATAGCCCAGTCCAACATAGCTGTTAAGAACATTGCAGAGAAGTTGGCAGATTTTGGTCTATCCAAGTGGAGGCTTTTGGTTGCTGATGAGTTTTATAATTGGTAAGTATTTTATATTGGTTGAGATACCTTCTCATTGGGTTCTTTTTATCAGGCATGACCACCACTATACCACTATCAAGACCAATACCATCACTAGTGGTGGATTTTTTCAGGGAAGACTCCATGAACTGAGTGGTTGCTCAGTTGTCCTCTGTACTCTCAGCATGCTCTCTAGTGATGTGCTGATGAAGCAGGGTGCCTTTAAAAGGGCTCCAGTTCACACTGTGGTCATTGATGAAGCCTCTCAAATAGAGATTGGAGATTATATCCCTCTTTTCACCAATTTCACTACCATTAGAAAAGTTGTCTTCATTGGAGACAACATGCAATGTGAGTTTTTCTTTTCTTTTATTGGGTTTATTCTCAAAGGCTGGTCAGTACCACCTCATGGCCAAGATGACATTGAAGACCTTCAGAGTATCTTTGAGCTTGACCATCTGGTTAAGCAGGATACCCCCTCTGGTAAAAATCCCTTTGTCTTTCTTGACACTCAGTGTAAGTTCTCTCTTCTCTGTTGGACTTTGGACATTCAATAACCAATCTCATGTTAGATCGAATGCCCCCACAAATTGGAGACTTTATAGCTCAGACTGTCTATCCCACCAAGGCTGAGGATTCAGAGGCCCTCCTCAAGTCCAATGATTATCATCCCTTAGCAAATCAAGAGTCTTTTCTTTGCTACTTTGTCAATGTTACTGGAAAGCAGATCTCTGAAGGAACCAGTTGGAAGGTAAGGGCAATGACAAGGATGATTTCATCACATGTGGACTTATTTCCATTTCAGAATCTAGAGGAGTGTCAAGCCATTGTCAAGCTTGCTTCCACTTTCCAGGCTGAGGGGAAGAAGTATAGGATCATCACTCCCTATGACTCTCAGAGGTCTCTCATTGAGGAGGAGCTCAAAAAGGCTGAGCTGGAGTGGGGTGACAAGTGCTTCAATGTGGATTCCTTCCAAGGTGAGTGTATTTTTGTGTATTGATCACTTGGTAGACACTAATTCTGGTATAGGAAATGAGGAAGACTACATCATCATCTCCCTGGTCAGGTCTAGGGACCTTGGGTTCCTTTCTGACACTAGGAGAGTGAATGTCATGCTCACCAGATGCAAGAGGGGGATGATCATCTTCACCAGCAAGGCTTACATTGAGAACTATGCTGGTCCAGGCAAGTCCCTCATTGGCAAACTGATCAGTCACTGGTATGAGAACTCTGCCTGGATTGAGGTGGGAGATCTGGAGGAAACTCCTTTTGTTTGAAAGCTTCTTTTGTTTTGTTTCCTTGTTGTATGCTGTGTAATGTTTTGTACTTTTACCCCCTCCCCCTCCCCCTGTATCTTCCACCTTGTTCCCCCCTCTTTTTTTCTGTTGTTTGGCTGTCAAATTTGATTTGCTGTGCTTGCTTTGAGGCTCTTGCACCACTCCATGTCCCACTGTAGTTTGCTTTGTCTGTTCTGGAAGTGCAAAAAAAATGTTAAAAAACCCCAAACCTTGTGGATGGTCAGAGGACTTGGTTCCAAAGGTATGACACCTGTGCTCTGGCAATGGTGAAGCTTGATGATGCATTGAATCACTCAAATCATCACTTTGATGTCAACTTGGATCATCACATGCACGACTCAACTAGCAGGTTGAACATTCAATTCTCCATATACGGCCTGAGATTATCAGACAGGGGATGCAACAGGTCACTGTACAAGTACTGATCACAATCTGCTAAAACTGTACTGTGAATTTGTTGTCACCAATCCATATTCACAGGCACCCGCAACAATCAACGCCATTGGGTTGGAAACAGGAAGCCTCATGTTGTACAACGAACAATGAATTGAGGATCGGGTTTCGAGAAAGCAAGAAAGCGGTAGGAAATGGATGTGGACAGACTCGGAACGGGGGGATAAAGTAGTGCTGAATGCACGTGCAAGGGAGACCAGATAAAATTGTGAATGAGCGTTGAACAACACGACGATAAGTGTGCAAACAAAGGAATGAGCAATGTTTGACCTGCAGCCCGCTCTGTTGACAGATCACAAGTCTCAATCGCGTCACCGTGCTCCAACGTCCAAGACAAACTTTTTCGGTCTCGAAGCAGAAAGAAAGACTGCGGCCGACTGTGTCGCCACTGGCAGGCCAGCGACGCAACGGGCAAGGTTCGCTGGTCACCAAATCTTCCCTGTCGCTCCGCATCTGGCACGCTCGTGAACTGCGTCATCGAGGGCCCAGTTGTGCTGGCGCACGAGACGCAAAAGTGGGCGGACACGGACGAACGTGGATCTCGGTAGGACTGGACGGGGGAGCTGTCGCCGGGACCGGCGTGTTCCCGGTCGATTGGTAGGACGTGGCACGATTCGCCGGGGATGGCGGGGCGGGGGTTGCACTTCTTTGAAGGGGATGGAACCAAGGGGATCGATGGACGGTGGATGACAAGACAGAGGAAATGATCTGTTGTGGAAGCGAGGGTACTTACTCTGTTATGCCTCGAGTGCCGGTTTCCACCGGTGCAAAGGGCGCAGGAATGGCCCGGGATAGATATTGGATTGTCTGTGGAGATAAATACCCAGCTGGGGTCCGGGCCTTTCTTGCGCGCAACTTGGACATATACGTTGAACAAGTTATCCGCGTACCATATGGTGTGCCAGTGTGAGTGTAGCCGAGACTTTTCTTTGAGCGAATCAATGTCCCAAAACTCGACCGCAAAGCGACAGGGAGGATATGGTGACCAGCGAACCTTGCCCGTTGCGTCGGAAGAGGTGGACGAGGTCGGTGCGGATGGGCAGCCTATCAAGACTCCTGTGCATTTTTTTCAGTCTTGTCCGTCGTCTATTGTGTACTTACCTTGCTTTCGATTTCAATCTATAATTTTTTTACGTTCATGGAACTAACATGGTGGCGAGAACTTGCAACCAACTTCCACTTTAGGGGTGAGTCCATGTTGATGGCGTCTGTCTGTCTGCTTGAATTGCCCAACATTGCAGATCTCTCTATCAGTCCTTTGTTTCCCATTCACATAACCACCATACTTGCATCATCATCGTGATGTTCCAGTTGGCCCAATCGGCACTAACATCGACAAGATATCAGCCCCACGCTCACGGCGGTCCATCACAGGTCCAGAGCGACGCGCGCTTGTCCACAAAGGTCTTGGAGATGGGAAAGGACCATGTGGTCTCGTTCGCGGGTACCAGCCAGTTCACAGCGCAGGGGGTCTCCGCGTGCGGCCTCGCTGCGTTCAACTTTGCCAGGATCGGGGTCCGCATCGAGCAAAAGAAGAAAAGCATGGCGGACGTCTTGAACGAGCTGAGCACAAAGGAAATCGTAGAGGTGAGTCATCATTGGGTCGCGACGTGAAACAGTGGGAGGTGCGAGTTGTTGTGCAATGTCGTCTTGGTTGCTTCGCTCGTTGCACTTGTACCAATTCCAGGCGCGCGGGCCTATTTCTGTCGACATCGATTGTGACGAATTTTTTTGTTTTTCTCTGCTAGGAAATCGTCGCCATCTGTGCAGGATGGTCTAGTAATCTTCATCTGGAGGTGGAGGAGATCCACGAGCTCCCGGTCTTTATTAGATTTCTCAAGCTCACGTCCGTCGAGTACGGTCCTCCGCAACCGCCATTCTTTCGGGAGATCCTCGAGTGCGTCACCTCACTTACACATACATCTATCTCAGACAAGACTAACGATAGCTGTACGCCGCACAAATTCGCAGAAAAATGAAACAAATCGAGAAGTCGACGGTGATGATCATCACACGCCCGCCCGAAATCATCGCCTGCTTCAAGTTTGCCAACTTGAATCCGCAAAGTTCCACCACTCGGACCACGGTCGATGATCCCGTCTTTGTGGTATTCGACTCACACCCACGTCCCTCGCATCCTCAGGGAGCTGGGCTGTCGTTTAGCACCTCGATCGAAAACACGGCGCGCACGCTGAGCGATATCTTGCCCACCATGGACGAAAGCATCTACAACTCTTCCGACTATGGTTGGCAAGCACAGCTTCTTGGCAACTGCTCAGCGCATGTGTACGTCGCCCGGCATCGGTCGAAGGACCACGACGAAACCATCGTTCAGTCCAGCTTGTCTATACTCACCATGCGGGCGCAGATCGCGGAGCTCAAGCGCGAGAACGATGAGCTGAGCTCTGACAATAAGGAACTTCTGTCCGAGGTCGATTGCCTGAGGGCCTCTCTTCTGCGGGAACAGATGAAAGCGAAGCAGGCTGCTTCCGTTGTTCGTCCAGAGTTTCTGCCACGAGCGGTGGGCCGTTCGTTTGGTTCGTATAGCCATGCTGTCGCTGGTCCTTCTCGGACATCCGGCGCGTATTCTCGTGATGATAAGACACCATCTGCTGCTGCATCTGCATCTGTCAAGCGCCCTAATCCTGCGCCTCCTCAATGGCGGGCAACTGGTACCACTGGGGCTCAAAGCATCTTTGCCGACAATCCACCCCCCGTCCCTTCCAAATCTCCGCCTAGCTACGACGACCTCGACTTTGAGAACATATCAAACGAAGATCCCGAAGAAGATATATGGGTCGAAACTTCCCTCGCTCATCAGCTCCAAACCGAATTTGACAAGGAAGACCAACTGCTCCGTCGAGAGCAGGCGGAGCTCGCGCAGTACGTCCAAGCCACGTTCCAGTGCAGCATATGCATGGAAGACCTGCCCGAGGACGACGTCGCCAAAGTGGAGGAGTGTGTGCACACGATGTGTAGGTCATGCTTGCGGGGGTTTGTCGCCTCCAAGATCGAGGAACATCGGTATCCAATATTTTGTCCGATGTGTACCATCTCTACGGAGAGCAAGGCTCAACCTGCTGGTGCGTTCTTGCGTTCCACTTTTCCCCGTGGTCAAAGTCACCGATCTTCGTTGTGTTTCCTGGACAGCGATCTCGAGGTTCTTGATCGAACAACTTGGCGTCACCGAAAAGCAGTCTCAGATCTTGACTGAGATGGAGCTGGCCGAGTTTACCATCCAGATCCATTGTCGACGGTGTGTCGTCTTTACTCTCTCTGTGTCGTTACATTGGGAAATGACACGGTATCCAACAGTTGCCAGCGTCCTGCCTCTGTGGACCGCGAAGACTACTCGGAGGCGATCAACATCGTCTGTCCTCAGATGGACTGTCACTACGTGTGGTGCAAAAAGTGCGAACTGGAGATCGTCATGGACAGTCCGAAGCATTCGTGCGATGGGTCTTCTGAGCTGGCGCATCTGATGAAAGAAAAAGGGTGGAAACATTGTCCGAGTGGGTGGCGTTGCTTCTTTCTCTCTTTCATCTTTATTTTGTGGGACTGAAAGTGCTGACCAACGAACGGTGACGCAACAGATTGCACGACGCCGATCCAAAAGGATTATGGGTGTAATCACATGACGGTACGTGTTTGTGTAGTTGCTGGATGACATTGATAATGGATGGTGATACGTTTGTTTCTCTCTCTCTTTTTTTGGCCTGGCAGTGCATCTCGCCTGGGTGCAACACCCACTTTTGCTACATCTGTGGGGGCATGATCGTCCGATCCGCGCTCAGCCAAGAGATCAATCAGGCCGTCTCGGCCCACTTTCGCAAGTGTCAGCTGTTTGAAGTGCCAGCTTGATTTGATGCACACGTCAAAGGAACCGAAACGGCTGACAGATGTGCGGAGGTTGTGTGGGATGAGAGGAACGGTATCTGATCTGATACAGTGTACCTTGCTGCCGGTCCTTCTGGCTTCATTTCGGCCATGTGACTGCGATTTAACTAATTATCATGCGCCAAAACGATACGTCTGATTTCAAAGACGGATTGCGTCAATGAAGCACACGTCGTGACTTCAGCGGCGTTCAAATAAAAGAGACAGAATTGTCGGTGACTGACACCCCATAGCAGTAATCGAGACGTGCAGAAGCGTGACAGGTTAGTTCGGTTTGCGGGCGAGCTATGCCAGCAACTCAAACGAGGCTAGCTCTCACATTACGAACCGTGCGAGTCCGGGCCCCAAGATCAATATTATTGCGAGCGAATCCAACAAAGAAAAATGATCAAGGGGCGGCATCAATTCGATTCAAAAGCTAATGCCTGTCCTTATGAGTCCTTCTAACACCTTCTAACACTATTACCGACTCCACTCTGGCGTCTATGTTTCAAACAGTGCCAGCATTCGGCCTCGCGGTGGGAACCAGCAATATTAATGCTGGAGGAGTAACGTTCAATGCAATGCAAATTAAGCAATAAGATTGTTAGGGTATAGTCGAGAGCAGGAGTCCGAGCAAGCATTATGAGACGTGTGGCACCTCAGGGCTTTGGACGGGGCGTGAATTTGAGCAGGCATCCATCCTTGGGGAAAAGCGTTGCAATAATCCTATTCATAATTTGAACGACGGTCAGCATACACAAATTACCACACGGAGCGCAAAACGTACTGGACTTTATCGCTCTCGGGCGTTTGATGGTGTTCCCAATCGGTAAGCACGCTAGCAATGGCAAGGACGAGTCCAATGTTCAATTGTGCATACTCAAGACCAATGCACTTGTGAGGACCACTGCCGAACACGAGGTAGTTTTGTGGGTTGGTGTTGGCAGAGTTCTTGGGATCGAGCCAACGTTCGGGGATCAAGCTGTCGTGGTCGGGATACACCGCAGGGTCATGCAAAGAGTTATAGAACGACGGGATCACCATGCTGTTGGCAGGGACAGTGTAATCAGAAGTGATGGGGAAAGCCTTCTTGGCCTTGTAGGGAACCTGACAATATATTTGTCAAGAACGTGCTCACAGAAAGTAGCGACTGAAAATACCATCGTGACAGGAGGCTTGACGCGCATGCTTTCCTTGACAAAGGCCTTCAAGTAGGGCATCTCCTCCATCATCTCCAGGGTCATAGGCTTGTCGATGTCATTACCCCGAACGCGGTACTGTTCTTCACGAATCTTGACCAAGAGCTCTGGGTTGTCGGCAAGGTGCTGGAAGCCGTAAATCAAGCCACTACTCATTGCATCCTGAGAGGCAAACAAGAAAGAGAAGACCACCATTGCCATCTCGCGGTCACTGAAATCTTTGCGACCTTTATAACCAGGGGCTTGCAGTTCCTTGACCCACTGCTCAAGCATGCACTCTGGTTCAGCGCCCTGTGCGACGGCAATCTTGGACTTTGCGGCGGCCATCTCCAACCATTTGAACGCGACTTTGCGAGCTTGAATGGCTTTATAGACCTTGGTCCCCGGAAGAGCAAGGGGAAAGTTGACGAGTTCGAGGGCACGAGTGATATCCCAATACTGTTGACTGATCTCAACGGCGCCGTGTTCGGGGATGTGGTTGCCGCAAAAGACACGGAGTGATGTATGCATGTTGAGATCACGTGCTGTCGTCATGATCGCCTTGGGTGAATGATCTTTAGCATGGTCTGCCAGCCAGCGGTTCAAATGCGTGCGAGTGATGCTGTCCTGAATAGGCATATAGATACTTGGAAGCGATGAGAAAGTGAATCTAAAAGCCTCGGAGTGAAATACTTACCTAAGAGCTTTACGCGTAAACAAGGTATTCAAGACGCGTCTATACTCTACGTGACTTTTGCCAGTGAGGAAAACCCTGGGAAAGCAGGGTTATGTGAATCAGTCACCTGGGAGCAAACAACAGGCACGAACCAGTTGTCTGGCATAAGTATTGATTTTGCGGAGTGGACAAGACAAGGTTCTGCGTGATTTGGCGAGTTGAGTATCTTGCGCGAGTATTCGTTCGAGGAGGCCATGACGATAAAGCTAGAGGAAGGTGTCAACAATCATATGACGCGTATAGGAAGACGCGACGTACATGTTGAACACGCTGATAGCACAAAGAGCTCCCGAGTTCCACTGAGCCATGTAGCCCTCCATAGTGGGCTTCATGGAGTCAGCAAACTTGCCGATGACTGGAATGGTCCATGTCGCGCCAGGAAGATGTTTCTTCTTATACCTGTACACGGACTGCTCAAGAACGAGTAGGGCACCGAGGATGGCGAGGGTCGTGAAGAGCCAAGTTGCGGTGGACTTAGGGGCGAAGAAGGAAGAGACTGGGATGTCAACGAGAGGGGAGGAGGCAAAGGATGGGCTGGGGACGGGAGAGGAATGGCGACGAAGGAGGGAGGACGCCATGTTGGACAGGTCACTGTCAAAAAACCGAATCTATTTATCGTAATCATCCCATGGACTGATTTTTTTTGGACCAATCAGCTTCCGAGCAATGTATGCGCACAGCCACCGTTGATGCTATTATTCGCCTAGTCGCCAATCATTGCCGACTTGGCCTGGAATCCTGAGGAAATAAGTATACTGGCAAACAAGCATTTGCATACTATGGCCGTATAATCGTGGACTGGAACGGGAAAAGCTTGCAAAGCAATCAGTCGCTTCGGTTATAATGTCAGGACGACTTGATAGTAACGAGACAACAATATTCCCACCGTTCCTTCAGCCATCCCTTCCCACGCCACAATCACGGCATAGAAATTGATAAGAATGATTATACGCAAACCGACTTGATCTCAGAAAAGCGCATGGGTCAGTGGGTACTTACTCGTCTGAAACACTACATCAAGGCAACTGATTCGGAGGCATGTGTACTATCAGTCCCAGATTTGCAAGTACTAAGTGACGCGCGTTGAATGGACAGAGTTGCAACGAAAACAGTAGTATCACTTACTATAGTTCATGTCCAGATCCGCACTAACCCCCTAGCAAGAAGCAATGCGTCGCTACTCCCGTTCGGTAAAAGATTCAGATCTGATAAGTTTCCATATTAATATTCTAGTAGACGCGAATGGGCTGAGGTCGATGATCCGCCCACAAGAGCGAAGGAAAACTACAAGGAAAGCCAATCCGTGAGGTTGGGGGTTGGTTTTACTTTAGACTCATCCAGCTCTGCCAGGTAGGCCCTCACCATACATACCAACACCTCCGTATTCCAGGTGACAATATATACTTGGCCTGCCAGCAATGCATTAATTCAAAGTACACGCTGAAGCTTCGAATCTTTTCGGTGTTCTTGGGTGTTTGATTGATGGCAGCGCGCTGGCTTCCTACAGGCTCTGCCGGCCCGCCAGGAGTTTGTGAATTGTTCACGTTGCACCCACATCAAATTGTCGCTCTGGCAGGAACAACAAGGCTATCATAGAAAGTGCATGATTCGAATTTTTATGATGCTGCAAATACATTTTACCCAAAGGTCTGATCCTCAATTTCTATTCGAATCATTGACACTGTTCAACGGAAGAGTCATTCGACTCAATTCCATGTCGGAGTCAAATAATCAAAGGAATAGACCGCCGACGACAAGGGCAAATGTCGACCCAAGGACACCCTGCATGCTAAGCCCTGCTCCTACTCTGGCAGCGCTCGAAGAGGTACCATTAGTCGATGCCGTCAAGTTGACTGGAGCAGGCGCGGTGGACGCGTTCAAGCTCATGTTAACGTTTGATGCAACAAAGGTCGCTCCACCCCCTGCACCAGTGCTGTTGACGTCGGGGGCAAGGTACGGGACGTAGGCGTCAGGATTCAGAGCACCAGGGAACGTGCCTGTCAAGTTCATCAACGGAATCTCGCTGCCCGTGAGGTTGTTGTTAGTGTACAAGGTGGTATTCGCGACGATGGAAAAGACATCTGAAAGGAACATTGCTCGTGAAACTCAAAGCAAGAGCACCAGGGAAAGGGAGCGCACTAGAAACGGTCTTGTTGGTGTCCTGGCGGCCGAGGTTGCCAAGCTCCCAGTTGTTTTGAACAGTTGAAAGACTGACCGGGTCAAATAAGTAACGAGCTGGACCAGTATGAACAATGTTCCTTACATCGAGTAGTGAGTATAGAATGTGGTATCATTTGTACCACGGAGGTTTTCCGGGATGACACCGCCGAGTAAAAGAGTGTAAACCCGGTTGTTAATGTCATAGGTTTCGCTCCTACAGGAAAAGGATGAGCACAAGTCTCGTTGCCCATAAACTGACATACTCATCAAAAGTCACCAAGATCAGTGTCTTTTCCGTGTTGAAATTGATGTCTTCAAGCAGCGGCACCAGCCAGTAGCTCAACCAAGATCCAACATACTCGATAGTAGTGTCATGTGCGTCGCTGTGATAATGTTAGCACGATGCACTAGCAAACTGTAGTGACTAACTCTCGGAGATTGGGCGTGACAAAGATCCATTGAGAAAGACTATTGTTGCCAAGCTGCATGACGTATGCAGGTTCAGCAAAATCAAGAACTAACACAACTAGACCACACTTACATCGACAGCAAAGTCATCAAAGTTCCTGATACGTGCAGCACGCGTGGTATTCTGACCGATAGAATCATAGATAACACACGGATTGTGTTTGCGTGCGTAGTACGTATAGCCATCCGGGTTGGTGAAGTTGTAGCCTGTATATCCATCCGTAGGCATATTTTCCTGGTAGGTTGACCAGCTGATATCTTTCTGTTCTAAGAGGTCGATGATTGTCGACATATTAGAGGGAATAGAAGTAAAATCATCGTCTGCTAGTCCGAAGAAGTCGCCCCCGACTGATGAGATGTAGTTTGGTTGACTAGGGTGAGTCACTCCATAGTAACTAGTGAGTGTGATCCCCTGGGAACTCAGGTTCTGGAAGACATTGTTCGTTGCGGCTTGAGCAAAGTCTGTGTTCTCGAGCCAAATCTGGATGAAGCGGTCGAAGACTTTGCCAGACACGTCGGGGGTGTTGGTGATTGTGTTGTTTGAGGTACCAACGTAGAAGGGTGACGTGTCCGTCGGTCTGTGGAACGATGTCAGAGCTGCAATGATTGTGAAACATTGTGGATAGCAGAGTTGGCTTACGCTGGGGCAGGGGCAGTAAAGGTGGAGGCGAGTGACGCGCAAACGGTTTTCGCTGCTGCTACCAGAAGGATTGAGCGCTTGGTCACCATGGCGATGGAATGCAGTCAAGGCCGCTCCTGTGGGTTGAAGTCAGGCTGGATGTGCAGCCAAACTTGGGGCGTAATATACCCTCTCACTCCGCCACCGCCGCACGTGGACATTGCTCGATTGCGCGCCTTGATGACCTATTAAAAGTGGAATCAGCACACCTGAAACCGCCATCAAGAAGCTGTCTAACCCCGGACCGCCGTGATGCATTGATGATTTCCGTTGAGCTGCTGCACGGACTTCAAACACTTGTTGGTCGCAATTACGGTGCGCGCCTAAACTGTCAACTGGCCTACGCAATGATTCGGTAAATCAAGATGCGACCACAAGGTTAACAACGTTCACTCGGAACAAGCAGGGTATTGACCGACCTGCGTGAATCTCGATATCAGTGCCTTCCTGCGAGGTCCACATGGTCAAATCGCACAGCATGGATGCACATCGCGGAAACCTTACCGTTTACTCGGACCTCTTGGCTTGGCTGCAATTAATGTTTTCTCCAACCATGCTGGGAATTAAAGGTTGGAACTCCTTTTCTCTGTAACAGATAACAGACTGGGCCTAATATTGTGAGTACTGTATACTGGTGATGCCACTGCGTGTCTTGTGTACTCACATTCAGGAGCGTGGGTACAATTTTTGCCAAATTTTTGCTGTCCGTTCTATCTCCGTGCAGGTCGTAAATGAGCATTGCAGGGACGACTGTCTGACAGAGGTTCTCAGGGTCAAGGCACCCGACGATGGGGCGAGTAAACTTGACAGGTATCCATGTACAGTACAACTGCTCATAATGCATAGCGTCGGGCGGTGCTCTGCGTCATGCATTATGAGAATTATGCATTATACGTGGGGATTTTGGCTGGGAGGGGGGGTAAATGGTGCTCCCCAGGGTTATGCATTATGAGCAGTTGTACTGTAGATGTTATTGACAAGTCTTCGAGTCCAAGAATCACCTCCCTACGCGCGTTCAAACGTTCACTACGGAGATCAAAAAGGATGAATACCAACAACGGTCTGTGGCATGTGGCGCTCGAGTTCGAATTGCATTCAATCCGCAACCAGATCATATTTGACATCAAAGCGATTTATAGGAGCACGCGAGTGATTGAATCGAATCACTACAGTAGATGTGATAAAAAAAATACACGCCTTACTCGAATAGATCGGTCCTTCCGAGCTGTGCCGAGATAACGGCGACAGGCTTGCCCTCGAAATCAAACACGTCCCCACCCTTGTATGCCACCAGATCCTGAGGCATATCTACAGTGACACCGAGTGCTCTCTCCAGGGAAACAGTGGCGAGCGCAAGTGCTGTCGTTCGATCAATGGTACCATTCGAAGCCAGAGCGAGCTGTGCGCATTGGTCAGATCTGCTGCCATGGGATGCCATAAGTCGTACTTGACATACCCGAGCGATCTCCCAGCGCAGGTTGCGCACCTCGAACTCGTCTAGTAGACCTACACCCACCTGAACACCTGCCGTCAGCAATGCAGAGACGAGCGACTGGGCAGTGAGCGGCGGTCCTGCGAGTCTGATGACGTGTATTAGATCCCAAAACTGCTCGAACAATGTGCCCGGAGACGGGTGAAACCGCGTACATTCGGCGTTCATCCCAAGTAGTCGGGAATGGCTTTGGCTGAGTAATGACAACGCTCACTCCAGCGCGTGCAATCTCTGATGCTACCAAATGAGATTCAATCGCACCGGCAAACGTCATTTTAAGAGTGACGTCTGATTGAGACTCGTATTCTCTTTTCATGCGTAACAAGGAAGCCATGATGTCTGCGCTATCCACGTCAACGACGAGGGTTGCAGCACCCTTTGCAAGCGAAAACCTAGACTGAGTAACGATGAAAAGGTGAGAAGAGGGAACTCACAACGCGGACACGAGCCAGCATAGGATCGTTTCCTTTACCCACTAACATGGCACGTAATGCGGCGATCTGGGTGCTGACGCTCTGTGCGCTATTCTTCGTAATTGCAGTGTGCACGGCAACGTCGGTCTCGATGGATCCATTACCAAGGATGTTCGGTGCGCCCAAAGAGAACGCCGTGGACGAGCCTCGGACAAAAGTTCCTGAGGGAGCTACCACACCCGCTGTCACCCCATTTCTATATCCTAGGCTGAGAACGTTGGATGCGGTTCAGTGAGGTGTCCGCATACATGACAGAGACTCACAGCGTGCCTCGACCTCCAAATTGAAGGCCGTCAATAGCCCTTACAAGGTCGTCTCCAAGGATGGTGGGCAGGTCGCGTTCAATGGGATTGAATACGGTACCGTCCGCAGTACTCGGTTCAAGGCGAATCTCGACTAGACCAAGAGATGTGCCATATGTGGTCAGACCAGGGACAATGGAACCCCCGTCGAGATCAATGATATCAGCCTTTTTGTCATCGCTCAGGTATGCGGAGCACGGGCCCGAACAGACGAGTTTGCCGTCACGAACGACCACGTTCTCCGGTCGTTCTTGGACAGAAATCTCTTTGCCTGACCTCACGAAGATACTAGTGACGTTAGTGAAAACAGCATATTGAACTGGCCGTGGCTCAAGGGGAGGAAGACCTTCAAAAACAGATGCAGCTGTTGCCTCTATGTCAAAGTTTGGTGTTTTGGGCGGGGACTGGAACGTGGATTGCTTTTCTGATATCTTAGGAGCCTTTAGTTGCGGAATACCATCGATGAAAACCTGTCGGGGTATAGCAGCAAGGGTCAGGGGATGTGAATCCCATACAACGACGTCTGCATTCCATTAGTTCTCCGGTAAGAGTCAGATACGTTGCCTCCTACCAGCATCATGGCCTGTCGGTGACCTTGAATATTACGAGGAAATATATATCGAGAAAAGAAAATACCTTCTTCGATGCGACCAATTCGATGACCGAGACCCATCGCGTCCGCGGGGGTTGCAGTTACAGACAACAATGCGATGTTTTCTGGGAGACCAAAATAATGCGCTTGTGCCGCCTCGTGGAGAAGGTATCGACTGTTTATGACAGGATGATCCGACTGTGAAGTCGTGAGCAAAGTATCAAGTTCTCCGAATAAAGAGTACCAACCTTCATAACGACGGGAATACCGCTGGACGCCAGGATACGAGGCGCAAACTCCGAACCTCGATAGGCCTCGCGCTTTTTCCTATGTAAACCGTAGGTCATCATGAAACGTAGGGTGTAGAAACACGGACCTGAAGTTGTTAGCAAAGAGGGCTATTGAAGGGACGCCACCCTGATGGCACGAATTATCGGGTCAGTATCATACGTCCAAACGACGAAGAGGAGACACACCCAGGTCTTCTTGAGCAGATCTGGAACCAAGTACGTCTCCCCAGCATGGTGGAACGAGGCGACAGGGAATTTGAACTCATTGGAAAGCTATCAAACAGATTGCTTCAAAACTGCGCCACCATACCAAGCGGAAGAACATACTCTGACGATACCATCTAAATCTACAGCCTGTAAATCGGAATCAGCGCATATATCACATACAGGATGTGTTGTATTTTCTTACCTCATAGCAATGGACGGCAAGTTTTACTTTGCCTCTTAGGACATCGACCAAGGCTTCCCATTGAAGATCTTCTGGAAAAGTTGAGTCGCCGAGCTCTTCCCATACACCTGCTTCGGCTTTGGCGCAAAAATTGTCTTGTTGGTCACGTATTTTACGTGCAGTATCGTATGCCTGTCTGAAATTCCAGCCCGTGTCCATGCGGGTGATGGAATAGACCCTCGAGGGGTTTTCGCCTGCGTTTCGCCTGCTATCAATCTATCTTCCAAAAGTCAGGTATTGACACTAACCACAAGCGTGTCTATTGAATGTTAGACAAACGTTCTCAAAGCCACGCGACAGGAACTCACTTCATATGCCTCCATCTTGGCGGTATGTTGTGTTCAAAATGCGATCCGTTCAGAGTATACGGGGGTTCCACGAGCATTGACGAGGGTGAGCGTTCCTTTGTTTCTCGTAGCTTGATGATAAACGCCTGCCCGCCTAATGGGAAGGAGAAAACTTGAACCATATCCCAGTCGATCAATTATTGGTGGACCATACCGATGTTGTTCGCGCTCCCAGGAAGAATTTGAGCAGTTGTCACACCACCTGAACGCGCCAATTCATAACTGTCGTCGTGCGTGTTTAACCCGTCAAGACTGCGTAGCCAAGGTAGGATAGGCGCTTTGTAGGAGTTCGTATCATCTGCACCTGTTAAATTGTGAACAAACGAAATATCAAGCAGCGTGGGTACCCACCTTTGAGTTCCGGCGCACTTCCAACCCCGAGATGGGAATGAAGATCGACAATACCAGGCGTGACCCATGCACCGTTTGCGTCCACGACCTCAATGTCATGACCACTGACAAGGTTGGGAGCCACGGCGCCCACTGCTTTAATCAGGCCTTTAAGTAACAACAGGTCGCCCTGAATGATCTCCGTCCCATTCTGGCTAGCAGTCCATATCGTCGCATTCCTTATCAACGTCGGTTTCGCCTCAGGAGAGAAGCGGTCAGATTGCAGACGAGCGTGAAAGTTTGCTGCTGGACCAGCTGGCGTCTTTATATATCGACACTGGTTGAGAACTTTAGCTCGCCTCGTCAATTCTTCGCTAGAAAGTGTGGTTCCAGGCCAGAAGACTCGTGTGGAAATGTAAAAAAGCGAAAGTGCAGCAATGAGGGTGCACAGTCGAAACCAAGCTGATGATACGCGACCGTGCGCATGACCCCCCAGAGTACGGTGGACTCTCATCTGGGTCGTGGAGTTGGTGTGGATAGGTGTAGACCTCAGTAAAGGTGAAAACCGAACAGTGCAGACAGGCTGGATTCAATCGTGTGAGCAGCATTCAGCCAGTTCGTGGGATTTTGTAAGTATGTCGCTGCAACTTTGTGACTTCTTTGACTTCAAGTAGTGAGCGATATGATCCAATTGCAAATTCCGTTCCCGCCGGTGGACCAGGCAGGAGATGAACAGAGGGTTAATGGCCCCCGTGCACGAAGCGCTCTATGGAGAGACAACGGCTCGGCTAAACCCAACCCGGCAACATCCGTATGTACACCAGTAGTTGATGGAGAGCTCGGCCGCACATAGACAACGCCACCAATTTTCAGCACAACGTATGTACCGGAACGACAGTCACTATTATGACGATTCACTTACAGGTGTGTTCTGACATACTGGTAGTATTTTTGGCGAGAAGAAATTGGTACTTATTCGACCCGTTAGCACAAATCCATCGATCGGAAGGTCTGCTACATTACCGTCAGCATCCGTCACTCAATATTCAATCTTCGTCAGCCAGTCCTGGAAGATCTTCGGAGTCGCGTATTGGTGCTATTGTCGGCGGTACGGTCGGAGGTGTGTTCCTCCTGTTGGCCGCTTCTACACTCTTCGTGGCACCGGTATGTACACTGGCACCCCATTTCAATAACAACTTTACATAAATTCCGAGAGTTGGTCTCAGGATTCTAACAGAACAGGGCGCATTCTGAGAATGCGTCACAACCCACGAGAAACCCGACGAAGACAGCCCTAGCATATCGAGCTCTAGGCGGAGAGAAAGCCTGGTTATCCGGCTGTGACGTACCAGCAGAAAGAAGATCGTGCCAGGGTCCGGGAGTGCTCAGTGGTGACAAAGAACCTGAGGCCTGAGAAACGTCTCAAACGAGAGCGCGACCGCTCAGAGTCAAGACGAGAGAAACGACATTAGGAGGAGTCAAGTTGTCATCAGCTGAAGTTCGGGATTCAGGTTGGAATGCCAGGTGCGTCGGTATGTATATATTATCTTGCTGTTATCTTGCTGCATACATCTTGGCTACTGTTGTCAAGGCGCGAATAGACTTCTAAATTGGTGTAGTACACCGATCACCTGAAGTAGTTTAGAAGCCCGAAGAAGTAGGGGATTCAGGTCAGTCATAAAGATGGATCCAGCCAATATGTGTTTGCCATGTACATAATCTCCCTTACCACTGCATCAGACCGCGGTCTCTCTTTCCCTCTCAGTCAACCGTCGACGACCGAGTCTGGTCCGTTGGTCTGCTTCATTCCGCCTACTAAGGTTTCCTGAGACATTCACTTTAGCTCATTGGCTTGTCCAGTCCTCAATGATTCCATTCAGACCACTTTTCGGACAATGTCTGACATCCTTTGTACTTTTTGCCAGCTTCACTCTTGCTGCACTTCAAAATGTGACTGTTGACGATTCCATTCTGACCGGCCCCGTAGTGCCACTATACTTGCCCAATAATTCGGTTTGGACTCCCGGAAGCGACTGTACGACATGCATCATTCACCCAGATCCTTCTCTGGCGTAGAATGGAACGTGGCACTTTGATACCTACTTTCCGGGTAGCGGTTATATGCCTGAAATCTCGTTCACATTCACTGGTGCGCTCCCACATGTTTCACGCTCGAGTTTTCCTAACGCACGCTGTTTGGCTCGTCAGGCAGTGCAGTGTACATACTTTTCATCATTGCAAACACCATTCCCAATTATGCCACGTTGACAGATCTCCTTTTCGTGCTCGACGGTGTCAACGTGAGCTCGTATAGACATGCTCCACTGGATAACACTGCAGATTATGAGTACAACGTGCCGTCTATACCAACGATACTTTGGCTCTAGGGCAACATACTATGACGATACAACCCGTCGCTGGGGGGGACGGTGTGTTGATGATATGATATTTGATTATTTCATATTTAGGTGGGTCTTGCATTCTGGCTTGGAGCGAAAGGCTCTCATAAGCGTCACGGTTTCGTTTAGCATGGATATGCCAGTCGGTTCATCAGGAAGGCTTTCTTCGGGGTCACACATTGGCGCTATCGTGGGCGGTGCTGTGGGTGGTGTTTTCTTGTGCTGGCCATTTCTCTGTCGTGTTATTGTTTATACAAGAGACGTCGTGATGGTCAGCAATCAGCAGAAAAAGGAATATATGAGAAGGCACCCGCCAAGGTGATGTTACTTTTAACTAATTGCCGTTGTTTTGGTTTGACTGATTCAACTTGATGCGTCAGCCCGCATCACCTGGAAATCCCTCACCTGGAAATCCCTCCTTCGCTTCGTCTAATCCGGCCCGTTCCTCATCTCCTGATCTTGACAGTATGATGCGAGAAATCGATGAGCGGAGTAAACAAGTAATTCTTGTCCACCAATCTCGGGATGCACAGTGGTCAATCGCCAAAAACCCGTAGTTGTGTGAAGTCGGGCGGCAGGACCAGCGCGACGACTTCTTCACGGCTGGCTCTGTTTCTTTTCACGCATGCGCGTTTGAGTGCAGGTGGTGATGTGATATACATCGTCGAGACGACCTCGGTTGCTACTTGGTATTCACAATATAGATATTCACAATCATCGGACGTTTCAGTGGTTAGTTACCTTAGATCTTGGACTCCCCGTCACGTACCATGTATGATCCGGGATTCGGTGGTAGTCCCAGTGTCCACTGCAGATGTGGTTAGTTTTCAGGTTATATATCGACCCAACCTTAGGTCCTAGGTACCCGTCACGTTGACGAGAATGAATGAACGAACACATAGTATTTCCAACGACTCGATTGATGTCATATTCGAACTGCGTCGCATCAAGAAGGGATCCCGAAAGTAGTACTGAGACGATTACGGATTTTGCGCGACATAATAAGATTGAAACAAAGATTCCACTGACTCGGATCAAATAGCCTGCCACTGTTGGACTCGACGACTAGCACAAGCTTTGATGCGATGCCCAAGAATATATCCTAGAAGGAAAAGACGTAGTCACTTCGACTAGATGCGATAGAAATTGTTCGGAGATGTAGGCAGTGCAAGCCACCCTGGATACTATTCAACGACAAAACAAGCAGGTCGAGGAGACGAAGTAGCAAAGAACATAACATCAGAAGAACATCGACACAACAAAGCAACCACCTGAGCGTCTACTACAATGGCGGGCCACAGGCCAAGAGGCATGTAAATGTAACGAAAATGCGTCATCCAAAAATTCAAAGCCAACAATGCATCACTACTGAACGTCGACTGTACCAATGCTCGCCATCAACTCACTCACTGACGTCCCCGCCCGAATCTGAACCTGGATGAAACTGTCCGTCGCCACGCGCCTGTACTGCCCGCGCTTCTGTGAGGCTAGCAGCAGTGCCCCGAAAGGCTGCCGAAGCCGAACGAGGATCCGCAGCGCACGCGCGTCTAGGTCAAAAAGAGGGTCGTCTCCAGAGAAGTCCTCATCGAGCAGAGGGCTGGCCCATGGGTGAACGAGAATGAGACGCTGGATCCCGAGCGAGCTGTCTTTGGTCTGGATCCGTACCTCGCCGAGAATCGATGCCGTGGCACAATAAGTGTGAAGGTTCGAATCGGATTCGGGTGCGAGACGGGCGAAATTAGTGAGGCGGAAGACGAGTCCAGGGAGTCGAAGTCGACCAGAAATGAGAGATAGCGATGGAAGATCAAGGAGACGTTCATATAGCACGACGATTGGTGAGGGATCAGGAAAGGACGATTGCAAGTCCAAGACCATCCGATTCATCTCGACGGACTCTATGGCTTGGGGAACATGCGGAGGCTGAATTTGGTCGTATACAGTGAGATCGAAGGGGAGGTAGCTTTGAGTGGTGCTACCTGAGTTTCCAGTCCAAGAGAGAAGCGTGACATCATCCGACTGCGTTAGGATATGCTCGAGGAGGCGACGGACTGCTCGCTTGCCCTCGCCATATATGACGGAGAGTGAGACGTCAAAGATTCCAAATAATGAGTACGCGATATCTTCTTCCCGCGTCGTCTGGCGCTTCGAAGCTAGATACAGCTTCTCTCGCACACGATCTAGCCCCGGTTCAATCCTGGCAAGCCTCTCTGTAGCAAACTCGGTTGCCCGCTCCATCTCCGAGAGAACGATAGGCGATTCTTTGTGATTGAAAAGGTTCAGATCGAGATATGGCTTCCAGTCCTCCGTGTAAAATTGAATGACCTTTGAAGCTACGTACTCCTGGTACGTCCACCCACGAGTGTTCCATATGCTTTTCCATAGATCGCCTTCTTGCTGCGACTCCGAGAGCACACCAAGGAGATGGACGATCGTGAGTGCTGCGCGACTGTACCATCGAAACATGGCCACCACAGATTCTTGCTGGGTGCGGCTGTCGGCCTGGTTGACACAACACGTATCACTCCAAGCCCATCGGAAACGCCGAGATTGGACCAGATTACAGAAATTGACGAGCTTATCGATTGTGGGAGATTCGGCTAGTCCATAGATCGAGATGTCCTCGACCATCTGGAATGTCGGCTCGGCAGGTTGCCATCTGTGTGAGAACATTACATATTGATAGAATTTCTCCACCTCTTCCTTGATGCGCGCATAGTTGAGACGATCTTGGGTAGTCATTTCAGACCTAAGTTCATCGAAGATCAGTTGTTCCTCAAATGCAGCGGCTTGCTGTGTTTTATCATAGAGACGACCAGTAACAGTGTCGATGAGTACGCGGGGAATGTCACGGATGGTGTCATCGACGACCTTGCGGATGAGAGGTGTCGTGTCGAGATATCGACTTTGAAGCTCTGAAATAGAGACAACGTGAATTTGGATATACATGGAGGTTAGATCCAACGCGCTCACCACAAACTTGTGGGTCCACCGAATTCTTCATCGTCGATAACATCATCTCGAATGCACTGAATGCCTCCCTGTAGCGGCTCATGCTGTGCAATACATAATGTTTCTTTTTGTAGCCTTTGTAGTTCGATGGGTCATGCTCAATAACCTGATCAAACCGTCACTACCGTCAACTACGCACAATGTTTGAGTCAAATTATACCTTGGTAACGCTGACGACTTCCTCCTCCAGTAAACCTTCTCGCGCCTTGCAGCATTTCACAATGATATCGTTGATGTTTGTTGGGTCGAGCGAGAGTGCGCTCGAATAGTATCCGATCGCCGCGTCATGGTCCTTGGAATCCATGAGTGTGTCAGCGTGGTTCTCCAACTTCTTGACACAACGTCGTCGGAAATCTGGAGAGATTCTCAGATCACTCTGCATGTCACCAGCGAAACCACTCACCGAGTTCCCATTGCGGCCAATCATCGAGGGGGTCTAACAGAGTTTTCTTCATCTTTTGGAAACATTCGATCGCCTCTGTGATACGCTCGTCCTCTTCAAGAACATCACAGATAGCCTGATAAAGATGGGACTTTGGAAGCACAAACTAAATAGAACGAGAATCGTCAAGTCATCTTAAACGACCACGTAAACCATGTCATACCTTGTCTGCACTTCCCAATACCTCATTGACTGAATGACAACGCAGGCCCATCCTGGCCCATCCCATTAACACAGTATCTGGAGGCGACGAGGCGAGCGATAATATAGCAGAGTAAGCTGAGAACGCTTCGGCATGTTTTCCCGCACTTGACGCGTCTCCGATGGCTCGAAGCCGTGATACGCATTGATTCCTGAAACCTGATGGCAGTGTGTAAACATACATACTATAAAATGGAGCAGAAACCCGCCTTCAATCCAGTCCATGATTAACTCGTGGTGCTGCGAATCCTCGTTCGTGGTGCTGATGATCTCGAGAAGATGCTGCACGGCATCATATATGTGACCGCGTGCATACATGATTTCACACTGATACTTCTTCTCTCGCATGTGCAGGGTAAATTGCAATGCAGCAAGCTGGTTAGTGAGCCCTTCAATGATTTGCTCGAGATCAGCTATTTTTCGTTCTACAGAAACAAAAAACGGGTCAGAGAGTCATGAATCGGAATGATGATAAACGCACCGGAACTCGTTTTCTGGGAATCAAGGTCTGCACGTAATGATCGGATGGTCTCGTTGAGTTGATTGGCTACACATCGGCAGGCGATTGTCAACGAGGTAGGAGTAAACGTGAACTGAACGCACTGGAGTTTCCCTCTCCAGCATGAAGAGATTGGATGATGTGCCTGAGGCTTTCTTTTTCCTCGTTGGCCATAGCAAGCTGACCATGAAGTCCTTGAGCGGATATCTCTAGATCTGCTACTATCCTGACGGTCTCGTTTAATTGATTCTCTGCGCATCGAGAGGCGACTGTCAGCAAGGTAGTATGAATGAAGACAAAGAGAACACACTTGTGCTTTGATGCTCTTTGTCGGATGAAGCAAGCCGGTCACGTAGTCGTTGGATAATCTCCTCGGGACTCGCAATGCTCGTTGCTGGCCGAAGCCTGAGTGAGGAACAGCATGAGGCAGTCAGCTAGCTAATAAACACACCTTGACTTGCATTCCGAACATGTGGCGTGTCTCCGGAATCAACATTTTCCATCCTTGGGGGGCGGAGTTCTGTACCCAAGGGTGTCTGTTTGAGTCAAAAATATAGTCAGTGATGTCATCTGATAGAAGTTGTGAAACTCACGTTGTCGCGGTAGCGTGAGGGAAGGATGTCCAAAATATGTCGAAGGATAATTTTCTTGTCTGGGGCGACCGCAATGTCGTAGTTTGGTGATATGGCCATGGACGAGACGTGATCGGGGCGAGGCATTGCAACGGTCGCAAGGTGCTGGTGGGTTGCAGCGTCCCAGAGTGAGAACGACGAAAATCCGGAGGTTGCGATGAACCTGTCGTTGGGTGTCAGTGCGCTAGAACCTGCTCCGCCTGTCTCGCGGATGCTCCATCTTGAGAGCGTTGTCCAGGTGGACACCTCGAGACAGTGAATGTCGGCGTCTTTGCTAGACAAGACGAGGAGTTGCTTGCTGTCGCTCGTCCAGTTGAGGTTTCCGTTCTTGCCGCCGCTTACGTTAATTGGCAAGTCTGCGAGCAGTCGGCCATTGCTGCTGTCATAGACACGAACAGCCTTGTCCTGATCCCCAGTAGTTGCGATGAGTCGTCCGTCGGGCGAGAATTTGACCGCGAACACCTGCCAGTCGTGTTTGAACGGGCCGAGCAGTTGCTGGCCAGTTGAAAGTGACCAGACACAGAGCGTCTTGTCAACCGAACCAGTTGCGATTCTTGTCGAGTTTGGCGATATGTCCACTGCATACGTCTGATCGATGTGTGCTTGGAACTCGGTTGCCTTTTCGTGGTCTGTTGCGTTCCACACCGTCACTCCTCCATTCAACGTCCCAGCCACGATCCACTTTCCGTCCCGTGAGACCGCAAGGTCGCAAACAAGACTTCCTGTGTGCATTGACTTCCCCACCTCCTTGCCATCTGCCACTCTCCATCGTTGAATCTTTCCTTTTCTTCCTGCGCTCACGACATGCTTCCCGTCGGGGAGAAACTTGACCGACCATATAACATCTTCGACATCGATCTCGATCGGGTTCCCGCCAATGATGTTGGAGGCGACGATCTCTTCCTGAGGTACCACCTGCTGTCCGCGAGGGTTGTCCACCCCACGGGCACTCGGTCCTTTTTCTCTTGTCAATTCCCCAGTGCAACAATGATCTTTCCCATACTACTCACCGTCCCTCTTCCTTCGGCGCACCTTGAAAGACACAGGTTTGAACATGATGCAAAGAGATTTTACCTGCGGTGCGCTATCATATCACGGACATACACGTGTTCACTCACGGAGTCACGGTATCTCCGTTGCCCTGGACCGCCGGGCGCTTGCGTTCATCCACATCCCACCTTTACTATCGATCGCTACCGTAGTACCTTTCGACGAAGCATTTTAGCATCTTTTCCGAAAAATTCCCCTTGCTTGCGAAATAATCACCGGTTGAGGGATTATATACTCGTCGCACCGTACAGCATGCAGAAGGGTTCAACTTCATTCGGTTGATACGGGCCGACTAACCGGTTGACCAGTTTGGCCTTGTTTACATGTATCATTGTAAAATTTTGGCGTCATACGCCCATATCGTCGAACTCAAGATCAAGGTAAGAGCCAGCCTTAGGGGGTGAATAAATGGCATACGGTTCGTTTCTATGCCTGTTCTATCTCTTTGTTATTCGGTGACTGATTTTCTTTCTTTCCCTTTACTTTCTTTGTGTCACTAGGTGATTCAGGAAACCGCGGCGGATTTGGACGCGGTGGTGGCCGTGGTGGAGGTGGAGGACGCGGCGCTCCTCGAGGCGGCGGTTGGGGTGGTCGTGGTGCGTCACTTGTAGCCCCTTTTGCGTTTTTTCTTGATCTCTTGATCTCGAATGCCTAGGTGGCGGTGTACGCGGCGGTGGTGTGCAAGGCCGTGGCCGAGGTGGAGGTGGAGGTCGTGGCGGCGGCGGCGGTCGAGGTGCACGTGGCGGAGGAGGTCGCGGCGCCAGAGGTGGTGGACGTGGAGGCGCCAGAGGCGGGGCCAAGGTGATCCTCGAGCCGCATCGGCATCAAGGGATATTCGTCGCCAAGGGTAAGGACTCGTTGCTGGTCACCAAAAACCTCGTTCCTGGGGAAAGCGTGTATGGGGAGAAGCGGATCACGATCGAGGGCGCGGCGGAGGGGACCAAGATGGAGTACCGGGTGTGGAATCCGTTCCGGAGTAAGCTGGCGGCGGGGGTGTTGGGCGGGATGGACGAAATTTACATCGCGCCCGGAAAGAAGGTATTGTATTTGGGTGCGGCGAGCGGGACGAGCGTGAGTCATGTAGCCGATATTGTGGGTCCTGTGAGTGTTTTGTTTTTGTTGCGTTCCTTGCCCAAGTTGTTGAACGTCTGGAACCATAGGATGGGGTAGTGTATGCAGTCGAGTTCTCAGCTCGGTCAGGTCGAGACTTGATTAACATGGCTAAGAAACGAACAAACGTCATCCGTGAGTAGACACCATCTCTCCCAATGCCTGTTTGCTTAGTAAAATGGGATACTAGCCATTGTGGAGGACGCTCGTCTTCCAAACAAATATCGCATGCTCCTTTCGACCGTAGACGTGATTTTTGCGGACGTCGCTCAGCCAGATCAAGCGCGTATTGTCATTCTCAATGCGCAATATTTCCTCAAGGATGGCGGCCACGTCGTTATCTCTATAAAAGCGAGTTGCGTCGACTCGACGATCGCACCGTCTGCCGTGTTTGCGCAAGAAGTGCAGATGCTCAGAGCCCACAAGCTGAAGCCAATTGCTCAAATCACGTTGGAACCGTATGAACGCGACCACGCGATAGTGACTGGTAAGCGCGGATGCTCTCCGGCTATATGGCACTGATTGATTTGATGTTGCAGCGCAGTATCTTCGTCATCAGTAGGGTTCAGATCTTATTTCCATACTTTGACTCGTTTGTTGTACCAAAAAGCTGTTCACACGAAATGTTGTTGTTGGGTGCCATGGCATTACTTTCGGAAATGGCAAAAATATCAGAGTCCACGTGTACCAGTCTGCCTAAAACACTTCCACCAACACCAAAATCTCTACACCGTTGACAGCCACGATCGACGAAGCTTGAAACGAGCCGGCGACAAAAAATTAGCTGATGACGCCAGACCAACTTGAAATAAACTTTGGTACTCCACCTCGCACGTCGCCACGAACGTCATCCGAATTTGAGGAGGTTTCGTATCCTTTTCAACAACCGCAACCACATCCCTGGACAACCTCGACCGCACAGCACGAAGAGACTCTGCCTCTGCACTACATGTCTGAGGACGCGTCTGCAAGACGACGCATTGCGAGAGGGCCCGGCAGCAGCGGGGGGTTTATGAGCGGCGACGAGCAAGAAAAAACGGCGGGGTACGACGACGAGGGGAAGGATGTGTATTCAAAGCAGAGGCTCGCTACAGGTCGAGTTAACAGCGGGCGGATACACAAGCCATATTCGCCGCCGCCCACGTCCATCGTATGTTCTTTTACACCGGGGCTTTGTCGCTCCGCAGCACACTTGGACTGACGATACTCTCAGTCTGAATTCATCCAGCAAAATTGGGAACACGTTCCGCCTGCGATATACAGTCTTCTTTCCTGCTGGAGTCGTTTTTACAAGATCGGCCTAGCGAACATGGTTGTCTGGGACGAGGCACACTTTGGCAAGTTTGGGTCGCACTACCTCAAGCGGGAGTTTTATTTCGACGTGCACCCACCGCTGGGGAAGATGCTCGTCGGGCTCGCGGGGCTCGTCACGGGCTACGACGGCAACTTTGAGTTCAAGAGTGGAGATGTGTATCCCGCGAGCGTACCGTACGTGGCCATGCGAGTGATCATGGCGATGTATGGGATTGCCCTCGTGCCCCTCGGGTGGTATACTGCGGTCGAGCTGGGCATGAGCCCGTGGGCGTGTCATTTGGTCGCGCTCATGGTGTTGTGCGGTGCGTGTCGCGCATGTTCTATCTGACTTGGTCGTTTGACGGCGATGCTTGTTTGGTTCTCCCAGACGTTGCATGGTTATGTATCTCGCGGTTCATCCTCCTGGATTCTATGCTGTTATTCTTCACGTTCACTACCGTCTTTTTCCTCTCCAAATTTCATAATCAACAATACCAGTGAGTCGACCAGGTGTTCCACTTGGTTCATTCGTAGCGCTCACACTTGTGTTTCACAGCTCGTTTTCGTTCGACTGGTGGATGTGGCTTGCTCTGACGGGTACTTCCATTGGCTGTGTGACGAGGTGAGTTTGGGTCGGTTGTGATTATAACGGCCCCTTGATCAACTTTGACCACACAGCGTCAAATGGGTGGGATTATTCGTCACCGCACTTGTGGGTCTGTACACAATCGAGGATCTCTGGGATAAATTTGGCGATTTGCGCATGTCCACCGTAAGGCCACGCGACGCATATAGTCTACGGTTCCCCACTGATTTCTTGTATTTCGCAGCGCGTTCAACTACGTCACTGGGGAGCGCGGGTTCTTTGTTTGATCATTCTCCCCATCCTCGTCTACATGAGCTTCTTCAAGATACACTTTCTCATCCTGAACCACTCGGGTCCGGGGGACTCACAGATGAGTTCGCTCTTTCAGGCACATCTGGTCGGCAACGACTTCTACAAGAACCCTCTTGGTCGGTGTCACGTTGTGTTCGTCAGTTTGATCTTACTCATGATGGGAATGACGTGCATCAGAGATTGCGTATGGTTCCAAGCTCACGCTGAAAAATATGGGCTGGGGTGGTGGCCTGCTCCACTCGCACGTTCAGACGTTCCCTGTTGGTTCTGGACAACAACAAGTGACGTGCTATCACTACAAGGACGACAACAATCACTGGGTAGTGCTTCCGACTTGGCATGAACCCGAGTACAATCCGAACGGCGTGCTCAAGTATCTTGGCCACGGTGACATCCTGCGACTTCAGCATGCGCCGACGACACGAAACCTACACTCCCACGCGGTCCCAGCACCCGTCTCCAAGGCCAATTACGAAGTTTCTGGGTACGGCAACGCGACGCTCGGAGACCAGCATGATCACTGGGTAGTCGAGATTGTGGACGATCGAGGTCGTGAACAGGCCACCAGCCGCGTACGTTCGCTGACGACCAGACTGCGGTTCCGACACGAAGTGATTGGGTGTTATCTGTCCGCCGCCAATGCTATCTTGCCACAGTGGGGTTTCAAGCAGGTCGAAGTCAGCTGCGTGCAAGAGAACGATCCGAGCAATGCACACACGCATTGGAACGTGGAGAGTCACTGGAACGATCGTCGTGCGTTGTGGCGCGCATTGTCTTGTCGGGGTAGGCTTCTGACTATTTGCATTTGCAGTTCCCCAAGGCAACATGAAGTTGTACAGGTCGCCGTTCCTGCGCGACTTTTGGCACCTGAATGTGGCGATGATGACATCCAACAACGCACTTATACCTGACCCTGACAAGGAAGATATCCTAGCGTCGAGTCCGACCGATTGGCCGTTGATGCGGCTAGGCCTGCGGATGTGCGGGTGGGGAGACAATCAACCTAAGTACTATTTGCTGGGAACGCCGATCATTTGGTGGGGCGGGACGGCGAGCATCTTTGCGTCACTGTTGTTGCTAGGGTATTACTTGTTGCGTCAGCAACGCAAGTATGTCGACTTGGATACGCGTGAGTGCTTTCGTTCCTGCCCGGTGTGCCTATATGCGGTGTATTGTCTGACACTACGCTGATAGAGGGGTGGGGTCAACTTTTGTACGTGGGCAAGATCGCTTTCTATGGCTGGTTCTTGCATTACGGTGAGTCGCTGATGCGGTGTTCCATCGTCGTGTTCTGATGGGTTTGCGCCCGCCCCACAGTCCCGTTCTTCATCATGGCTCGCGTGACCTACGTCCATCATTATGTGCGTGCCTCTACTCCAACAACGCGTCATTGAGATTGATTGCCTTGCCCTTTCCCCCCTACAGCTTCCGACGTTGTATTTCGCAGTGATAATGTTCGCGCACGTCCTCGACCACTGTGTATTCTCGGCGGGGTGGAAGGAGCATACGAAGCGCGTCGCATTTGGGGTCGTTGCGTTCTTGATCGTCGCCAACTTTTGGTGGTTCAGGGGATTGGCATGGGGGATTGAGGGGCCGGTTAATGATCATTGGGGGTTGTTATGGAGAAAGGTGAGTGTGCTTGGTCCAACTTTGACCTCTTTGCGAGATGCTAACGGTCTTTGGGATAGTCGTGGAACCTTTATAATATATGAGAGGAGAGGCGTCGAGTGCCAGACAGTACTTTAGGCGTGCATTCTCGGACTTCTTGAGCGTACATACTACAATATCAGATTTGAGTTAGATCGGCGCCCGGCTAGATATATAAAAAAGCTAAAATGAACGCCGAAAAACTTTATCTACCTAAACAGGATTGTGACACGGCGTGTACATCGTGCGGCGACGAGCAGCCACACAGTCAAAGCCTTCTTCTTTCTCGTGTACCCTCTCCAACTCTACCTTCATTATCCTCCCGGAGATCCATTGAAGGACTCGAAAAGATACAACTCGTTGTGTCACAAATGAAGTGGACTCGCTTATCTATATCCGAACCCATATCAAAGCCCGAGGAGGTCGTCTTGCGGTTTTCTGACACCGTCACGCACAGGGTGATGCACCCCTGGCCCCGGAGTCAAGTCCCCGAAATCGATGGCTCGCAGAGCGGTGAGTGTTACTCCGGGAGTGCCATTTCGTACAACTCGAGCTGACTTTCGTGCCGTCCTGCCCTCTTCACGTTATGCCTTCTCTTTTCTCCCTCCACCCCCATTTCCAGCGTTCATCGGGGTCGTCGTGGCCTTGAGCGTCCTGATCGTCGTATGCTGCGGCGCTGTTTTCTACCTCCTCCGTCATCACGAGCCGACAGAGCAAGATCGTGCGGCACGGCGGGCGGCGCGGTATCAACGCAGTCGCCGCGGGCAGACGTTGGCGTTTGCCATGGGTTCTTCCACTGCTGATTCTGCAGAAGATGGTGCCAGCGCTGGTGCTTTGGGCTCTCTCAGCGACAAGGTGAAACGGGCGTGGCAGATGAGCACTGGTGGACGGAGGGGCCAATTCGGAAGAGGTGGGCGCGGTTGGATGCGAGCTGGCTCCAATGACGAATGGGCCCCTCATTCAGATCACGAGGACGACGAGGACCGGGTGTACCAGGACCGTGATGCAGCTGCTGGTACTACTGCCGGTTCAAGTCAAATTGCTTCACTGCCGACTCTTGATTCCCGGGAGCCATTACGCCCACGCGACGGTGCTCCCGTTGTCTCCAGGCCTGGAAGTGAGGAAGGGACTGGGGAAGGAGGTAGAGGGGATAGTGCCGTGCGCATCATTGAATCACCCTCATCGGACACATCGAGCGGGTTCGTTCCCGTGGTGCCGCACACGTACGGGACGGCATTCGTGGACTCGCTTCAATCGAAGACGACGACGATGACGATGACGATGTCACACGTGGGGCTGCCGCGTCCTCAGTCGCCACTGTCCTCACCTTCGTCGCCCGCCGGGTCGTCCCCCAGGGGCAGTGGAGGTAGTGTGGACGACGAGAGCCACGAGGTGTACGGTGTGTTTCGTGGTGACGATCGACGTCATCGGTCGGCGATGTCGAACGGGTCTATCTGGACGCAGTCAGGGTCCAAGTTTGTCGAGGATATATGATATCTGTGTATTGAACGGTGTGTTTGACTTGGATACCCTGTGTATGTCTTTTTTTTTGTTACTCTACGATGCAATCACTTTCATGTTGTACACAGCGGCTCTGGTCCTCGAATGATATTTATAGTATTTAATAGGTGTAACTCCCCCAGAGTGGACAGTCCTCCAGCTCAAACACGAATTTGATACCTGCTCTAACAACGACGAGAGCGCATAACAGCTAACGCCGTCGCCGTCCGAGTCTCCCCCATGTTGGCACCTTTCCTGCACTGCACGTTCACCAATGTGCATGGTGCAAACGCACGCGAGTTGAGTCACTCACTACTAGTAACACGACACGACGTGGCGATGGGCCCCACGATAAGAACACGACGGTGTGCCACTCCCCGGACCCCCGGGCCTCCGAGTCCTCGGAGATGGCATGTAGTGACCGCCACACGCTCTCGTTCCAGCAAGACGGTACGACGGTCGTCACACGTCGTCTTGCGACACGAAACCGAGTCGAATCCACTGCGTGCCATAATGACGACACCCAGATCGCATAATAGCAAGGCTTGTAGGTTTGGGGGTTCGTCATCCACCTTGAGAGTCTCCCAGCGGGATCGAAGTGGATGGTGGGCCCAGCCGCTAAATATCCCATCGCGTGGCATGCGATACCCCCAACAAGACCTGCGAGTAGTGGTACCGAGCACCAGAATGAGGGTTAAATGTTAAACAATCGGAAAAGCTAAGAAGAAGAAAAAGTGCAAGGAAATGATGACAAGTGCTGTTTGGACACTGGCAAGCACTCAGATTGTTCTCCATCACATCAATCCAGGATCGGTTGGTTCAGGAAAAAATAGTTGTCACAACAACTTGAAGTTGGGGTGATTTTTGCAAGCTTTTGCTTTTTAGGAACACAAACCAGTAGTAATACCCCTATCCCCTTGTCAGAGTAACACTGTCACTATGGCTCTGAGTCATTCAAGTGATCACACACAAATCAACAGCACAATGACCTTCTTACCTGATGATTCTCCTCTTTGTGAAAGTTCTCTTACTCCACTGGCATACACTCAACTTCTACTTTTTTGCTCTTTTTGCAGACTCCAGTTGGTCCTTGCCATTAGGGTTCTGCATGGGTATGGATAACCCACCGTGGGTCATGGGTATGGGTACCTGTGGGTATGGGTGTGGGTATCAATTTCCAAACCCATGACAAAACCCATACCCACCGTTGGGTATACTCTGAAGTACATAGTACCAAGGCTCGTTTTGACAAACACTAACCAAGCATGTCCAGGCACACTAACCACAACTAACAAAGCAAGAATCCTAACCAGACACTAATAAAGTATTTTGAGGCACACTAACCCCAACTAACAAAGCAGGAATCCTAACCAAGCACTAACCAGACAATGACAAAAAGACTGGTTCACAATGTTGTACCGTGGGAATTGGGCGCTTAGGTCTGGCTGTATCGAAGGTAGTGTGGACAAATACCTTTCATATGAATCATGGATCATGTGATTCGGTGCAGACACGACCGAGATATAATGATTTTAGTGTCAGATACCATTTTCGAAGAAATTGTGATTAAGCATTTGTGCTTATCACATCCAATAGCATCCGATCCACAGTTCGACACCACTGAACAATATGTGGATGAGGTTGAATGCTTCCATCTTAGCATTAGATCTCCAGGATCGGACATCACACCGCTGAGATATAGCCATTCTCGAGATTTATGTTGATAACACATAGATTAGCTTCTGTGAGGTCAACAAGCAGTGGGAAAAATTAGAGAAAATCAGTGAATATGGATTACAACCATGGGAATATTCCCTTAGTCTGGGTTAGGAGGCAAATATTGGTCAGTCCAGGTTAGGAGGCAAAACACTGTGCAGTCTGGATTAGGAGGCAAAGAAGATTGGTTAGTCCTGGTTAGGAGGCAACACAATGTTAGTCTGGGTTAGGAATATTGGCAAAGCACTGGTTAGACTTGGTTAGGAGACAACACAATGTCAGTCTGGGCTAGGGTGACTGCCAGTGGTGGTGGGTTGCAGTGGGTATACCCACCGTGGATGTAGGTATGGGTGTGGGTATGGCCTAGGATACCCATGGGTTCACCCACACAGATGCCTACTTGCCATGAGTCAATGACATACTAGTATTGCATCCACACCCCCATCCTCATCTTTATCATGTTTCTTGCTGTACACTTTGGAGAAACTTCATTGTGGTTTCACTTGTACCATTGTCTCTACTGTATGGAGCTCATTTACTGCACCATTGTCATGTCAAAGGTCCCTTCTGATGTCCAGCTCCATCAGCATTTCACTTATCTGGCATCATTGTCTTATTGCATCAAGAATAAACACAACCCTCAGGCTGATATATCAGTGCACACACAACAAACAACTTTCCATTAGTAGAACCATTACAATACTAGTAGTATGGGCACTTTGAAGAAAAAATTATTCACAAATATCACTGATGTTTCCATTCAACCCTTCAAATTGAATACCCCAACATTGTACTAGTATATGTGTAATGACAGCTGCAATCTCTCAGTCCACCTACTAGTAGTATACTAGTAGTTGATCATACAATTGTTGGTGAAGATATACTAGTACTATGTTACAATGAAATGGTTATGATTGAGTATCTCTCTGAGTTGAGAAAAGAAAACTTAGTATTGTTCTAGATTACTTACCATCACGTAAACAGGAAAAATATGTAAATTGCCCATTATTGCAGTATGCACTGTGGCCATGCTAGTGCATGATGTGGCCATATGCAAGATGGCAGCTCAGCTAGAAAGAGATGTAGATATGTATGGCAGTTGAGAAGAGAATTCCTATGCTGAAGGAAACACCGAGATTGACCCTGTATTCAGGAGAATCACTAAGAATGGACCAGCTATAGAGTGCTTTCCACTGCTTGGCATCTGCCAAAAAATTCTAACTCTACAGGATGCTATGTAGTCTACATAACACTGGATGTCCAGATGAATGCAATGGAGCATAATACAATGAATAGGAAGAAGAATGGAAGTTCCAAGTGTCTGTTGAGAATCATGGATTCATTTTTCGTATCCATACCATGATTCCTAGTAGCGTTATTCTAACGTTACTGACTAGTTACCTAGTCGTGACTCATTCGTGACTCACTATTGTGACTCATTCGATATGACTCACTTATCACTTATCTCTCTTATCTTTACTTACGCTATGCGTATTACTCATCACTTAGATAAGGCTTTAACGCCATTG